>JANHFO010002412.1:199096-209412 GCA_032468095.1 Pareas carinatus | reverse complement strand
TAGATTATCTTATATAATAAAAATTCTTTTTTCTCATTTAACATTTCCATCCCATAATAGCTGCTCGATACTCCATCACTTTTAACCTTACCCCTCCCACCGTGTGTCATATTTTGAAGTAGTCAATTAGATGCAGTCAGAAAGTTCATGAGATCTATTGTACTTTTCAGTTGTTGCTTTGTAGCAGCTAATATTTATACCACGCTTGTTTGTGTTTCCAGAAACAATAACAGCACTCAACATCGCTTGCTTTTGATAGACACCCAGTAAGGTTTTGAATTCAGGAGAAATCCAGGTTCACCTTTCTTTGGGTCAGTCATTTGTTCTCAAATTAACTCATGAGATTGTTGTTCTGCCAAAAAAGTAAAGCAGGGAATATTATGTAGGTTGGTTTGAGTAATTGAATGAAAAGCAAGATAGAACCTATAGGCCAATCAATCAGTAGCAAACCTCATTCTTCCAGGGTTCAGCTGTGCATTAATTAAGAGGCACATTCATGCGGCATGATACATTTTCAAATCCACACCATTTTGGTATAATTTCCAACTATATTTATTGGCTGGATGACACACAGCAATGACACACAGCAAACATGTTGTGACTGAAAATTCCCTGTAGAAAGTCTTTTTTGGCTTACAAATGAAGTTCTCAAGGTAGTTGGCTGTCCTTGGAATCTGCTTCCCATTCCGTGTACATGCCTTGCAAAGGCTATGTAGAATGTGGATCAGCATGTCCTCTGGCTTTGCATTTCAACTCACTTTTCATTGAAGCCACAAACATAACTCTTTTGACTACCTCCACATTATCTGGAGACTTCGCCATTGGAAACCACTATCCTTTTCTTAAGGGTCATGCAGGGCGGCTTCAAACACATGCTTAGCTTTTTTAAAGTCTCTGTAAGAAAACATTATGCCAGCTTGAAAGTGATTTTGGACACATTCCTAACAGAATATGAATGACAGTGGTGTCCTTGTGACTTTGTGCGGTGAGTTCACTGTAGCAATATGAGAGTATAACATTATCCATCTAATACCTGCTTAACAGAGGAGATGTTGCTTGATGCATCTGTCATAATGATATTGTTGTGTCAACCAGATGATTTAATGGAAGCTGGTTTGAGAAAATTAAAAAAATATATCTGAAGGATTACATGCTTGATGCTTTAATAATGTGTGCCATCTAAAATAAACCTCCAATAATTTTTAATCATCTCATGGCTTTGCATAATTCTAACTGAAGCTTAGCTAGCTGAATTATTCTTAAAGATGAACCAGAAAAATTATGTGGCTATACCAAAGACTCATCATGACAGAATGGATTTAATTTATTGATGTTATGATTTTACTAGACTGATTTTATTTTGTATGCTTATTTTTGAGAAGAGAGGAGTAGTTGACTATTAGGTTATGATTAATCATTGCACAGCATTATAATACAAGGACAGTGTATCTGTGTATAATATTTACTTGATGCTTAAATTGTGAATCACCTGAGCCCTGAAACATTCAATGCATAATTTTAAGTTGCAATACTTAATAGGATGCCTTAAGATAGAATCAATATTTTTATCATTAGAATGGATCTTAATAACCATTTGTTTAAAATCATCTGGTTATATGAACTATCTATATAATAACGGAGTTGCATAACCTCTGGAAATGTTCTGTGAAATTATTAAGATTTTAATCCTAAACAGTAAGAAAAAATTAAATTTATAGTAAGTAATCTGGTCTTTTCTTTAGAGTTTAAAGGCAACAACACATGAATTTCTATGCCCTAATTTTATTGCTACAACAATCACCTTCGAGAATAAACTGATGCAAATAATGAAAATAAAGTGACAGTGTCTCAGTAAACTTGAATAGGGATTTATAGTCTCTTCAGTCCCAGTTCAATATCTTACCAATAAAAACACCAGCTCAGCAATTAAGCATAATAAGCTACTGTACATCTGTAAGTGGCAGGATTAAAATGACAGCAGAATTATTGTAGGAGCTTCTGAAGCTCCAGTACTTCAGAGTGGCAAACCAGCACAAACTAAATAGTGTAGTTCCAGGGGAACAATTATCCATAATAGGCAGTGATGTATTAGTTGTGTGCCACCTGAATGTCAATCTTACCATTTTTCACATACTTCAGTAAATATGCCCAGAGTGGTGACTACATAGAGAGTTATGCCTTTAAACTTAAAAAAAATGAAATGACTGGAGATTAGAAAGAAAAGCCCTTATCAGAAAATAATGTATCTGAAAACCTTCATTTGGTTTTCTGTTATAGCCTGGTAATTTTGATTATTAGAACTCATTAGGACTCGGTGAACATGGAGCTTTCATTTTCTTCATTCCTCATTTTGATTTTGGTTCTTGAGAAGTACAGAATGCTCATCCTCGTGAAAGGAGGGCAAATGGCATGATGATTTTTGCATTGCAAGTATTTTGTGTGTTTGTGTATATATGCTTGCCCCGGTGGCACAATGGTAAAGGTGCATTATTTCAGGCAAACTTTCCCTACAGCCTGAAGTTTGATCCTGATGGGTCTCAAGGTTGATTCAGCCTTTCATCCTTCTGAGGTTGGTAAAATGAGGACCCAGATTGTTGGGGGCAATGTGCTGATATTGTAAATTACCCAATGTGTGCTATACAGCACTGTGGGTCAGTATATAAATCTAAATACTATTGCTATGCAATTGCATTTCCTGACACTCTGTTCCTTGCTTGGGGTGAAAATTATCTTTTTAATTTATTGATTATAATTATATATTGATTAAAAAAATCATCCCAAACATTTACAATCACTTAAAAAAAACATGCAATAAACTTCAGAATGATGTAAGCAATATTCAGAAAAATGTACACACTATATATTCCTAGAAGTCAACCTTAACAGAGCAGAAATATTTGAAATATAAAGACCTTATGTAAAATGATGATCTACACATCCTTGTAGAAGAATTCCAGTGTAGATGCCAACCAACGTCTGCGGGTATTCTGTTCCTAAATGTGAGATTACCACAGAGGAAAAAGGAACATTGTTCCAAGAAGCCCATGTTTCACATCTTGTGTATGTGGGGAACCTTCAAGCTCCTTTTGTGGATGAAACACACATGACAAACAATTCCCATGTGTTGGAGGTGATCCTGAAGATCTATGGGAGCTAAGCCATATATGGCTTTATAGGCTAAAAATGTCTACTTGAATTACACCTGCAAAGCAATCTTTTCATTATAATGTCTTTGCTACCTTGGTGATGCACCAGATATTATCAACAGTTTCCATTTCAATGCTGGAATTTCTTTACCTAGGCTTTGACTGATGCTGATTTTGAAGCATGGTGTAGAATATTGCCTTAAATGTTGAAATGTATTCTGTAATTTTACCACCTTTACTTTTAAACTGCTTCAGGATTCTCTAAGAAAACAACTAATTGCTACTAATTGTTTTATTGGCCTGAGGCTAATATTTCTTTGATATCCTTACCAAATTCAGGTTTTGTTCCTTTATAATTTAAGCACTCATGCATGTAGAGGGGAATATAATACATCAGACACAAATTAATCATGATATAGACTTTTTTGATAGGTAATGTTGTGCAAATACAAACAGATATTATGCCAAAGAAGTTAAAGATAGGAGACAAAAAAAGACAGCTAAATTCACACTTCTCTCTATTTGAAAACTCTTAACTTTCTTCATGTTCAAATACTGCTTCATAGATATCCTTCAGTTCTTTAAATTTCTCACAATTTTCTCTCTCATTGGACTTATTAACTCTATCCAGCCATGTTTTCAGCCTTCCCCTTCCTTTTTTTATTTGCAAATTAATATTTATTTGTTTTCAAAACAAAAAGAAAGACAGTTGCATCATTTATTCGATCTCAGTCAGCTGGGTATACATTTCAAACATTTTTCATTATTTCATATCCACTCCTAAAATCTTAATTATCATCTCTACAAATTCAATTTCTGAATTAATTAACATTTTATATCATACTCTAAAAGGAGAAGAAAAAGTCTTCCCCATCCTTTTGACCCATTCACTCTTCCTTCATATTTTCTGGATCATGATTTGATCTTTACTTATTCTCTACATGCAAAGAAACCAACCAAATCTGCTTATACTACATACCAAATATTCACTGTTGTATTCAATCCAAATTCATGGATATCAGGACCCAATCATTCTTGACACTATTTCTTCTTGATTTTTCACTTAGGTTTCCCATTCCCACTGCATTCAGCTTTCTCCTAATATATACTATTCACACTTCCATATAATATATAAATTATGGATACAGGTAGTTCTAGACTTACAACCACAATTGAACTCAACATTTCCATTGGTAAGCAAGATAGTTTTTTCCATTTTATCACCTTTCTTGCCACAGTTGTTAAGTGAATCACTGCAATTGTTAAGTAACAAGGTTATAACATGAATTTAGCTTCTCCATTGACTTTGCTTGTCAGAGGTTCACAAGAGTTGATCACAGGACACTGCAATTGTCATAAATACATGCCAGTTGCCAAGCATCTGAATTTTGATCGTGTGACCATGGGGATGCTGCAACAGTCATGTGAAAAACAGTCATAAGCCACTTTTTTCACTGCTGCTGCAACTCCAGTCACAGAACAAATGGTTATAAGCTGAGAACTACCTGTATAATGGTACCTAATGGTTAAGGTATCAGACTAGTAACCAGAAGATTGTGAGTTCTAATCCTGCTTTAGCCATGAAAGCCAACTGATTTTGGGCTAGTCACTCTCTCTGTGTGCCCAATCCACCTTGCAGTGTTGTTTTCTGAGGACAAGAGAAGGAGGAAGGTATGTTAGATATGTTTGATTTATTTGTAAAAGTAATAAAAATGGAATATAAATAAAGTAAATAAAGTAAATAAAAGCCCCTTTCTTATACATATTTGCTTATATTTCTTTTTCAAAATAGTAATTGTTGACAAAACGCTACATACTGATTACCCACTATCCACTTTTATTACCAGTTGTAAATCTTAAAGTTTCTTTATCCATTTTCCTTATCTTCAGTAAATATTCAGCCAAAGTACATAAATTCATCTGCTTTTTCTAGTGTGTGTTTGTATGTGTTATCATTTGTCATTATTCGTTCCATTTTCCATGTCAAACACAATAAACCTGGTTTTTGTTCCATTACTTCTCAGATTCATGCATTCGTTGTCATATCCATGTTCCATATTGCACCATACAACCTAATACCTGCTACAAAGGACAGTTGAGTTGGGTTCTCAATCAACAAAAGCAGCAGCAAACATATATAAAAATTGCATGCACATTTGCATCCCCAATTAATATATCTATAATACCTACATAAGCATTCTTTACATATTTGTTCCTAACTTCATTGAACAGCAAATGGGACATCACATTATCTTACTCCTACTTCAGTGTTGAATCATTTGCTAAGTCTTCTGTTTATTCTCATTCATGTTTAATTTCCCTCATATTCTACTCTTTGCGCAATCAGCAACCAAACTTCAACTCCACCTTTGTGCAAAATTTTCCATTATCTAAAACTTTTATAATGTGCTTTTTCTAAATCAACAAATTCACAATGAACATTGTTTCACATTCAATTATACAATTGGAATCTTTTTAAACTAAGTTGTTAATACAATATTCTGAAAGTAAAGATGACAGTACGTTCCCTTGAGCCATATCCTATACTGCTAATATAAATTGATTGTCCTTGTTAGCAGACCTAATAAGACAACATCTTTTATATTTTAGAAAGAATTGCATGTTAAATGACTCTGTTATTTTCTTATAGAAACAAAATAGCCAAATCATTCAGCTTTATCATTACCATTAATTGAATCATTCTTCACATAATGAAATAAAGCTTTGCTCACTGCAATTTAGTGTCATGCAAGTCATTTTTGGCAAGTTACTATGTGGTTTTAATCTGAATGATAAGTAGATATTTTGAAACATATAGCTTCATTCTAAAATTGCCAGAAGTGTTCCATATGGTTAAATCCTGCGATATTTCTTTACAAAAAATAATTCTTACAAGAAAGCCCTATCAGGGAAATAATAAAAAAAAGATGCTCATGTTGGAGAGAGCTATTTGTGATCAGTTAAGAAACATGTAATGACATGTCACCTGTCAACTGTTAAATGGGCTGGGAGAGGCTTAAATACATGTCTGGAAGACCAGCTGCTGAGACAAATGTAACTGATTTGTTTTTGCCTAGTTGGACAAACAAGACTAAAGATACAAAATAGAAAAAAGTGCATGCCAAGAACAAGGAAAAGGCAGATGTGTTCCAGAAACTGCTACCCAAGGGACACCCAAAACAGCAGCTTTATCTAAAGCTTTGAAATACTGTTACAGAGCTGGAAAAACCAACAGACAATGGCTTAAAGTGAGAACTGAAGTAGGGCTGAGCCTAAAGGGATATCTTCTTCCATTCATTTCCGACTAAAAGGGAATAAATTTTGGACATATTCAAGAGGACATCATCAATGGCAAGTAAATTTTCCACAAAGAACTGAAAAGCTAATCATTTAGAGCAGGGGTGGGGAACTATGGCCTTTTTACGATCTGAGCCAGTTGGCTCAGGAATTCTGTGAGTTGAAGTTGACAGATCATAAAAGGGCCACAGTTCCCCACTCCTGATTTAGAGGAAGAGGCAAAGGTTGATTTTTTTCACTTTCTCTTTCCCTCCTCCCCTGTTTTTTAGGAAATACATATGTCATTAACTGGAATGGCAGCATTGCTGCCATGAATCTTCAGTGCTTTAAAATGCCTCGGTGGGAATAAAACTGTGTCCAGATGTTGCGTCATTTCTTGGAGCACTGGATGGAGGAAGAAAAAAGATGGTTGTTTTCCCCAGCAGGGATGATCTTCTATTTTTCCTCCAATGCCTCCAGATATGATATTATATCACAATGTAGTCTCATTCCCTCTGGAACATTTTACAGGACTGAAGTTCTGGGCAGGCAGTTCATTAAATTTGGTCATTGCTTGAAGCATTTATCGGTCACCTTGCCATGGTTTTTATTAGCTGCTGGTTGCTAACTAGACAAAAAGTGTGCTTAGTTCCCCCATATAATTGTAAAGCTTTTCATACATTGGAATAAATGCTTTTCTCATTGACCCACATCATGTTAGAGATGTTGGAAGGATCCATAATTTCCTAAAGCCATCCTAGTTGAAGTGAAAAAAATTGTCTCATTCATAGTGGAAATGTTAATACTAATAACCAGCATATTTTACTATGCATTAACATTTCCCCATCTTATGAACAGATATTTGTTTTAAGTAGTCAGCAAAAATAAATCTACATTCCTTGAGGAAATCCAAATTACTGTGAGCGAGGAATGAGCAACTTTTTCATTGTACGAACCATTTGTAAATACTATGAAAAGAGTTGATGATACAAAGTGAGTAGCCCTGGGATTTTTGGTTCTTTCCTGGATTGTCTGTGTGTGTGTGTGTGTATTATTATGTTGAGCCTTACAGTATATATTTTGTGCCTGAGCTGTTTTGAAATGGTGGGAAATCCAGTCAATTGGTTTTTTTAAATTAATCACAGCAAAGGGGAAAGCTCTATTTATATATTTATAATCAATAAGGACATAGTTTAACCCATTTACCATTTGAGTGTTGTAATTGCCTCCCAAAACATCTGAGGGTGTTTTTAATTCATATTCCACAGGGGGTCAGCTCTGTTAAGGTGATCTAATCCATTTTAAGTAAGGGTGGATTTTGGGAATATTTACAGGGTTACTGTGCAAATTATTCTAGGCATCTCCTGAGTAAAATTGCTCAGATATCCTCAGAGTTGGGCTGTAGCTGTACAAATCCTATAGAGGTTGATTGCTATTGTCAATGAAATTTGGCAGACTCAGAATGGGTATAGAGCATCAATCCTTTTTAATCTCTTGGCAGTGTTTGATATTGTTATTTATGGTATCTTTCCGGGACAGCTTAGAAAATTAGGAGCTAGAAGGACAGCGTTCCGTTATGACTCTTATATAGTTTAAAAATGTGTATGTGTGTATGTTTATATGTACTATGTTTCCCTGAAAATAAAACTGGGCCTTATATTAATTTTTGCTCCGAAAGACACATTAGGGGTAGAGTTCTGGTTAGGTCTTATTTTGGGGGAAATACAGTACTAAATGAATCCGTCTGGCTGACGATCTTAACTGGGGCTTATTTTGGGGGTGGGGCTTATATTACAAGCATCTTGAAAAATCATGCTAGATCTTATTTTCCGATGAGGACTTAATTTTGGGGAAACAGGCTATGTTTGTGTGTGTTTGCATGTGCACGTGTGTGTGTGTACACATATATATGAGGATTAATTTCTTTAGTAGATAGTGGATTGATTGGGCTATTTGTGACTTTCTTGGGAGTGTTGGTATCCTTCGCTTACAGACTTTGCATAGTTTTCATAGTTGCTAAAAAACATCACTCTTGCACATCATAATCTGTTGCACTATCTTGCTAGAAAAGTATATTTGGCAGGAAGGTTCCATTATATAATCACATTATCATTGTGTTTGACTAATTCTTCCCCCCTTAAAAGAAACATTTTATCATACTGCGCTCCATTAAGAATTTGGCAAAGTACCTTAGAAAGCACAAATTACACCAAGCGGCAGAAAGCAATGGAGATGTCAAGTTATGTACAGTATTCTGCTCCACAGTCTTTATTAAGAAATCAGTAGGGATGAAACACAAGCAGATGGTATAAATTTAAAGTCAGGTCCCTATATAGAAAGTCAGGAATGCTACCATTAAAAATCTCTGATGATTGGGTATACATGTTGATGGATGATTCCATTTGTATTTCTAATTTTATTAGCATTTCCATTACACATACAAAAAAAATATCTTTATATTGATTTTTACAGTTTGCTCTTATATGTTCAACAGGGTAAAAATGCATGGTTGATGTTATAAAGAAAAATATTGAATCAAATGCCTGTAACTGAAGCATAGTCAAAAATAACTAGAAATGCTTTTTATCACTCCAGTGAAGTAGATGATAACTTCTGCCCTGTGTGAACTTTAGTTTCTGAATTCAGTTTTGTGTGGCTGTTTTTTTTAAAAAGGATCTTGCAAAATGCTGAGGAAAATAATATTACACGCCGAAGACTTTTGAATAGTGAATTCTATTATTGTATGCCATTAGAAGTGATTCAAGAATACCAGGAAGGAATTAAGTCAGGCGATTAGTACATTTTGCTAGAAAATAATAGACATAATATAAAATCAATAAATGGACACCTCTGTAGTTCAGACAAAAGGCAATGGATATATCCATGACTGGACATCAAAAAGTGAGTCAGGAGGATGAGTGATCTTATATGTGCAATGATCTTTTCAAAGAAATGAAGCAAATTCCATTCATTATTAATATTATGGCCTCATGACGTAACTGGCTCAAATTTTAGAATTCACATAAATGTCATTGTGCTTCTCCTGGACATCTGTTGATGCATCCAGATATTTGCTTTATTTTATGCACATGCTCAGAATGAAATAATAAATGTGAAGTGTTACTCACTGGCAACCATGTAAAGATTTTGTTATACAGTTTATGAGATAAAAGAGGCAGAGGAATATTGCACTAGATATCCAGTAAGGAATCTTCAGAAATTTCTTAATGATTTGAGATCCCAAGGCACAACAGCACCACACACATAAAGGAGCATAGTAATAAGAGTAATTAGTAATTCTGCTATCTTGGCACCTCTAGCTGAAAATCTCCCCAAAATGTCTATTTTTTGTGTGAGAATAGTAAAAAGCAAACCATTTGTTGCCCTATTCTGACAACTTTCCTTACTCTTATGAATGAGTATGAGGAAATTGGGTGAACACAGATTTTTTTTGTCATTTTCTGCATACTGAATATGCTCAAAGAAAGGATTCTGATTTCTCCTTTTCTGCTTCAGTACTTAATTACTGAGATAACTTATAATAAATAAATAAACACAAACAAAGCAAAATCCATTGAGAAAGCTGGAAGACACAGGTCAGTATAATTAAGCACATGGTTTTTTTTTGCAATTTTGGCAAACATCTGTAGCTCGGGTATAGGATAAGAGTGGAGATTCATTTTATTTATTTATTTATTATTTGTATTTTTATACCACCCTTCTCCCCGAAGGGACCCAGGGCAGTGTACAGCCATCTAAAAAACAACGACGACAAACATACAACACAATATTAAAAGTAGTTTAAAAATATATAATTAACTAGCTATTGGTACCCGTGCTACGCTATGGGTTTAGTATAGTTAGCTATGGTAATAAGGTATTTTAGATAGATGT
>JANHFO010002412.1:179940-198996 GCA_032468095.1 Pareas carinatus | reverse complement strand
TTTTGTTATATTAAATAGGTGCCTTTTATATTAATAAAATGGAAGTTCTCTGACCATTATTTTACAAATATATGTACCTTTTTAAAAAATTCATATTGGTGGGCCTCGGGATTTCAAATTGTGAATTTGGTGGTCTCCGAGATCAAAAAGGTTGGCGACCACTGCTTTATAGCCTGTAAACCATTTCCAACCATCCCAAAAATCACACTGCAGTCAGATGATTGTAATCTGGGTGCTTGGCAACCTGTTTGCACTTATGACCAATTGTCAAGCATCTCACAATCATGGGGACGACCATTTGCAATCTGCTCTGCCGGCTTCCATAGAAAGTCAATGGGGAAAACAGCTGGGAAGGTCACGAGCTGATGCCACCTGACAAGAGGATTTCCTCTAGTCTCTAGAAATCCTTTGGCAGGCAGAGGGCCAATATTTAAGCAGGATATTCAGCACCAGACCTGAGACGCAGCACAGTAAGCTAAGGAATGCAGGAGGGTGCTTTGTGGATGGGAAGGCCAGGTGAAGGCAATGCACAAGTGTCTCTAAACTCAGGCTGGAAATCTTGCTTGGATTTCAGCAGGAAGGATTTCAGCTTCTGAGAGAACAAGCACTTGCATGTGGTCTTTGTTGGCCTTCCCAACTTTAATGCTCCTTACCTTCTATCTTACTTCTATTCTATCCCCTTGTCAACCCACAAGATTGACCATAATTCAAGTGCACAGGGATTGCACTTGAGTTAAGCCGTCACATGGCATCCTGCTCAATTACTGGTTTGTTCAACTGCCCAGATTTCAGTTCAACTGTGATTGTATGTTGAGGACAAATTATATTTGGGACACATTATGTGGAGACTTAGTTCTGCAGAGACGTCTAGAATGCTAGGAAAGGTGGGGGAGAAAAGAAGAAGATCGCGAACAGGAAGGTGAATGGAAAATACTGTGAGAATGGATGTCCTATTGAGCAATCTGAAGTGCCAGTTTGCGGGTCAGATCATTCCAGAAAAAGTCTATATGGTCACCAAGAATCAAGACTGCGTTAATGGCACATAATCAATCAATTAATGAGTTACATGGAACAAGCACGAATTTATCCCACTTATCTTCTCATTTACAGTATATATCTTCTTAAGTCATTCCCAGAATCTTACAAATTTCCATTAAAACTGTCCAGAGTTCTTATTGGTTCTTGAAAATCGTAAACAATCAGTACAAAGGAGGGGGGAAATGGAATAATTACAATTGGTTTTTGATGGGTGATGTTAGAACCCTTTTGTACAGAAACATAAACTGCTTCTGTACAAGACCGACCGCAGAGCATTCCAACCGACAAACCTCGAGAAAGACCACGACGCTCCCCATCGTATTCAAAACACACGCATCATCATTGGAGGGGGGGGCAGGTACAGATTGCCCAGGAACGTCCAGCCTGCAACTGCACGCGAGTTTTTAAATCCCACCCTGCAAAGAGAGAACAAGGTCGGATTTTCATTTTCTTTTAAAGAAAAAGTGCATTCTACCAGGGTTTCTGTCGGTGCGTCCTAGGTACCTACAAGAAGCACCAGCGGGCCCTTTGCACACAACAGCAGCAGCAACGCAACACGAAACTCACCCCCTCTTCTCTCTCTCTCTCTCTCTCTCTCTTTAGCGAAGCGCGTAAACCCCGCTTGCAAGGAGAGCAAAGCGAAGCCCGCCTTCAATATACGCCCTCTGCCATTACCCTATTAGCAGTCGTGCAACAAGAAGAGGGCGTGGAAACGGGCGGAAGCTTAACCGCGCTTGTACACCAAGAGAGCGGGCAGGGTGGTCCTGTCGCTGCGCTCCGATTGGTCAACACTCGCAGTCCGTCTTAGGAGTCTTAGGAACTGCCCCTCCCTCGTTGGAGCTGCGTGCGCCGTGATTCGTCGACCCGTCGTCGGCCCCTCCTCCTCTCCACGCGGAACGCCTATCCTAGAATGAGTCCGCCCCGCCCCATCCCTTCGCCCTTCCTGCCGCCGGGTTCCTTAGCCTCTAGGGGGAGCCCGCCTGCGACAAGCCGCCACTTCCTCCTCGTTGCAAGGGCTTACCTTCGGTGCGCCGTGGCCGAACGCTTCAGCTGTGACCGTCCGCCCGCCCGCCCTCGGAGGTCGCTCGCTCTCGTGCCGCGCCCGGAGCTGGGGAAAGGGCTGCGGCGATCTGGAGGCGGCGAGCCAGTCAGGGTCAGCGCTAAATCGGCGGGTCCGGAGGCTTCGCTTGCAAGTGGGACGCCGCGATGTCCAAGCCGCCGCCTAAACCAGCCAAGCCAGGTAAGGGAGGCGCTGCTCTGCCGCGTCCTTCTCTTCCTGCAAGCCGGCGTCTGGAGGTGGCTGGCTGCCGCCTCCCCCCGTCAGGGGACTAGGGGGAAAGGGGATGCTCCCGGACACGTGGATCGGGAGACCCTCGCGGGACAGGGTGCATTTCGCGTCCCAAACCGAGATTTAAACCCCCAGCTCTCCCCTGCTGCAGCCATGCCAGCCTTGGGTTCTTCCTGCCCCTTCCCTCCTGGCCGCGATGCGCTGGAGACGGCGGGGCAGGAGCTCGTGGGGAGAAGAGGAAGAGCCGCTACTCCCTGGGTCGGGTGGGGCTGCGAGGACAGGCTGTCACTGTCAAAAGTCGGGCCAGGAAGTGGAGCCGAGCCCGTCGGGCTCCCGGCCGGAGCCGCTGCTGCTCCGGGAGAGAGCGGAAGCAAACTCCAGCAAAAACTTGATCGATCGCCTGAGATCTTTTCTCATGGCAACCGCGGCTGCCATAAGAAGAAAGCGAGCCGGACCGAGCTCTGGCGCTTGCATGCACGCCGCTTGCGAAACCGGCAGCGACGCCAAAAGACTTCCGCGCCCTGGTCCGCAGGCATGTCAGAGGCTCGGAAAGTGCTGAAGGTGTTTCCTCCGGATCGCGGAGGTGGGAAGAGAAAAACTGTCCTGACACGCAAACTGCCTGGCGCAAAAGGTGCTTGGTGTGTGGATTAAGATCCCCGGACCAGCCAAGCAAGCCGTTTTCATGCATAGGATTTTTTCCCGATCGCTTGCAAGGCAGAACAAACCTTTGTCGTTTGGAAAGAAAGGAAGAGTTGGGTGGCATAAAATCACGCTTATTATTTTGCACTGTTGGGTTCTACAAGTCCAAGGCCATTGTCAAATCCTTCCTTTGCCCCAGAGGGGGAAATTCAGATTTAAAAGCCAGGATACTAAACTGCTGGGATCTATAGCGGAGGTTTTCAATTTGTGGACCATGAACCCCTTGGGGTCCTTGGCAAGTTGCCAGGGGATTTGCAGACAGGTCAAAATTTTTTTTGAAAAAATAATATACTTTGGTTGATTAGTCACTAGTTGAATTGTTGATGAGTAATTAGTTGCATTTGTGGGAATGGAGTCTGCCATGTAGCAAAGACATGTTTTGGGGTCTATTGAAAACCTCTGATCTATAGCACAGATATTTCTTGATAGGTAATATACCTTGTTAATGCGTCTTTTGGAGCAAAAATTAATATAAGACCCAATCTTATTTTGGGGGAAACACAGTATACAATCCAACAGAGCATTTTCCTGATACAAGAGAATGTGTGAAGAGAGGGAAGTTACAGACATGTTGAAATACTCCCAAGACCTGAGGGTTTCTTTCTGCAAAGAGGTTGAATTTATTGTAGGGGTTACTGGGAAGAGCAGAATCCCAAACTTTAAGCTGTAGTAGGATTTCCTAAGGTGAAATTAATCTGCTCTCAGGGATTGGAAGTGCTTAAAAGAAAAATAAAAGGCTTCCAGAGCAGTGCAACATCGAAACATTTAGATTAATTCCTACAGCAGGAAGTTGTGTGATGTTCGACCACATTACAAAATGTGACAAGTTACAAAACTGTAACTTCTAAAATTATTTTAACCCACCAAGTGCGCATTATTTCTTAAATTCGAAGAATAAAATAAACACCATATATCTTTATAAAAAATAATGCGTCCTAAACAGATTCTGAGTCATCTTACTTTGGCACCAGTACTAATGCCAATTAAACACTAATAGCAATTTAAATAACAAAAGTGGAGAACCATTAAGAATAATTCAGGAAATAGTGAAAGATTCATACCATGTCAGCTGTGGCTTCCCTAAAATCTTAATCTTTTCCTGAAAGCTATAAGAAATTTATGGAGATGGAGCGAACTACAGATAGGCCGTCAAAGATGAAAGGTCTGTTCCATATGCCAGCCAACTATAGCTTTTAGACAGCGGGGCCTAAAAAGGCATACAAGAAAGCCTCAGATGATGGCAAAGCAACTTCATGAAATCAGAAACATTTTATGTGCTTTACATGAGCCTTACTCAGTTCAAGAAATGGGAAGGACTGTGGATTAAGTTCTTCCCCAGCCAGGACATTTATCTCCAAATAATTAAAGGTAGAGATTTTATTTTAATTTTCTCAATCAATTTTATTTTCCGTATTTCTCTTTGAAATATATATACAGAAACAGGCTAAGGTAGCATGATAGCATCAGGTTCTCCTGCCTCTTTGACAGAAAAGGATATTATATCTCAATATAGCCTCTTGCTTTTGGAAAGAAAATGTAGTATAATTTGTTTCTTCCTTGGGCAGTTTTGACTGCACGTCAGTATATATTCAAAGAACAATAGGGAAGCGTTTTTATGCAGCAGAGTCCTGATCTCAGTCACAAACATACAATTTAATTTTTTTAATTTATATAAATTTGGGGGGCCCTTCCATGCAACCTATGTATAACATCTATGGTAGCTTGGCCCAAGAATCCAAGTGTAGTTTTGAAATTTTAATAGGCATTGCTTTTGTCTCATATATTGTTACTTTAACACAGAGGTTTTCAACCTTGCGTTCGTGGACCCCTTGGGGTCCATGGCAAGTTGCCTCGCGAAAAAGGTTGAAAACCTCTGACTTAACAAATCCATAGCCATATTTCAGTTATTTTGTAGAACAGTTATTTTCCACAAAGAGTTAAAACTTTGTGTTTTAATTTTATAGATTTTGTATTGCATTGTTTTATTGTTGGCTGTGAACCGCCCTGAGTCCGTTGTACGGAAAAGGGCGGTATATACATTAAATTATTATTATTACTATTATTAACTCTTGTTTTTCAGTTGAGGTATTCAAAGTCTATCTACCCTGTTTCCCTGAAAGTAAGACACCCTCCGAAAATAAGACCTACTTACAGTTTTGATTCTCACTGAAATATAAGGCATCCTCTGAAAATAAGACCTCCCAGATAATATGTCCTCAGGAGGCTTCCAGTTCTGGGCAGCCTCGGTGGAAAAATAAGACATCCCCTGAAAATAAGACCTAGCGCATCTTTGGGTGCAAAAATTAATATAAGACAGTGTCTTATTTTCGGGGAAACATGGTATTTGAAAAATATGATCTATCTCCCTCATTGAGGCTCGGTCCCATGAAAATGTTATCATATGCTCCACTGAATATCTAAATCAGCTTTGAGGGTGTTTTTCTTTCTCTGTCTTTTCTTCACAATGACACAACATTCTATGAGATTATTTTTATGGTTGAGCAGGTTACTTAAGTACCCTGGCCTTTTCTTCATAGTGTCCTGTATTTCAGGGGAGAAAAATCAATTCCAGGTTTATAGATCTTTAGTGTAATCACAGGAAACAACTTTCCAGTGTATCATGAAGAATTAATGAACACATGGACATACCTACCATCACATCACATGGACATGTAGAAGGTCATAGGTTGGTTGAAAATTGCATTATTTTTTTAATATAATGTGTACTGTACAAGTTTCTCATGGAAAACAATATTGCCACCAAGTCTTCAAATTCCAACTAGGTTGGTATTAATAAGATTAATCTTTTTGTTATTTGCTATTCACTTATTTTTCTATTCAAGCGCTGAAGCAGATACAGAACAATTACACTGCAAATGTCTCAGAGATATTGCTGTTTATTTTTACTGGAAGCACTCACTAAATAATAAATGGCATGGTGTTTCTACAGTGATATATCTTTGAATATTTATATTCAAATATTCACAATATTTTATCATAGTGAAAAATTAAAGTCATATGATCTCCCCCTTTCTCTCTGTATATATGTGGGAAGGTATAGTATTATACAATATTTATAATTGGGACTTTAGCTGTTCTATAAAAGTTTTTGTCTAAGAATAGATGACAATAAATGACTTGGTTAGTAAGCATGATTAAGTAATGTTCAAGTTTCAGAATCCTGTTACCATTTTCAGAAATAAGACTTAATTTGTAAATATTTAATTTTAAAAACAATCAGCTAATCATAATTAATACTGGCCAATCAGATGTATTCAGAAAATTCACAGGGATACAGCAGATAGCTAGCTTGTTATCCTAGCTTGTTAGCAGCTGATAACCTAGGAAGAGTGTGTATAATCCAGGAAGTGGTAAACTTCTATGAAATTTTCAGTCTAAATAGGTTTCCATTAGCACATCAGATAGCAGCAAATTTTGTAGTTCAGTTCTGTGAAAATTCTGTTTATATGCAGTATATAGCACTACAGATCAAACAGAGTGTACAGTCACCTTGTGCTTTACTGTTTAACTGTAACAGGAAACAGGAAACTCTACTTAGAACAAAAGAGACATAGAGGGTACACCATAGATCCAAACTTGTAAACACCGCCATCTACTGGCTGAATAGTACTGTAGTTGTTGCACAAAAATACATTCCAACGGTGCATTCCAACAACTTGTGTGCTGCATAAAGAAGCGTTTGTATATCTCCTCATTTATCTCAGTTTATTTCCATGGATGACCCTGAGTTCTACCAAGGTCTAAGAGGAAGAAAAATATTATTTCCATCCACATTTTCTGTACCATTATATACTTTAACATGCCTCCTCTTTTTCACTTTTACTCCAATCTAAAAAGCAACAATACTACTTTCTTTCCTTATACGATAGTTATGCTACCACTCTAATAATTTCTATTGGTCCTTTTGATACTTCTCCTGTTCTACACAATCCTTTTTAAATGTGGTCTACACAAGTGGAGTTACATCACATATTTTGTGTAACGGCATTATTAAATTGATGGTTTTATTTTCAGTTCTCTTGCTGTTGATTTAAAGTATGGAATTTGCTTTTTATAGCAACCACACTTTGCCATGGCATTTTCATTGACATATTCACTATGACTGTAAGGTTCCTTTTTGATCAATCACTGTTGGTTCAGATGCCTTTAATGTATATCAAATTTATTTTTATCCCATTGACTCTTTGGGGAATTCCTTTCCTTAACTTGTCCTACAAAAAAAGACAGCACCATTTGCCAGCCTCATTACTATAGCAGAAGTGATTGGCAGTATGTTCAAAAATAGCATGCCCCTATTCTTTTTCTTGATTTAGAGACTAATGACTAGCATATTCACTTCAAAAAGAAACCAAAACCATGCTTTCAAGAGCCGTGCCCTTTGTGACTATCCCATGATTATATGATCTGATCTGATGCTTTCATAACTGGGTCAGAAGTTTCTTGAGTTGTGATGGGCTGGAGTGAACCCTGTGATGAACATAATGCACCCTCTTCTGATGACCTGAGGGAAGCAAATAATGAGACAGTGATTACTCATCAAAAGAAAGAGCTGGTCAGTCTTTACTTTGGCAGAAGTCTTGAAGTGGAGATCAACATAGAATGAGCAAGGAGTCCATCTTTGATTTTTCTTGAACTATCCTATGCTGTAAAATGTATGTCACTGCCAGGAGAATGTGGATGAAGTAGAACTAAGAAATTTATGTGATTGTGATGCTCACCAATGATAGAGTTATTTTCCCAGGCCATAATATCAACCACAATCTGTAGCTTCTCAGCTGAAGCCAGCGATTCTCAAGGCATGTGCTATTAACCACTATGCTACACCAGCTCAAAGGAAATAAAGTGAAACTAGAAGATGAGTCAAAATTTCAACCTCTGCTTGACATATGGCCTAATTTTTATTAATTTTATGGAAACTATTTGGTATTTTAACAAATACACGAAGTAAAAATCACACAAAGTTAGATGCATTAGCAACTTTATCAAGGTTCTATTTTGCAGAAGATTCTAGTTGCATTGAAGCAACAACATTTCCCTAGTTGGGAAAAAAGGATTTGTGGAGTTAGCAGATATGCTGAAGCAATTATATCTAAGTTTGCATATACCCCCTTCTACTCCCACTGTTTTAGACCTCATTTACAAATGTGAACTGATATAACAGTATGAAATACTAACCCTAACCCCCTCTTTCTGCTTGCAGATTGGGTTGACTGATGAAGTTTAGTTCTTGATCTAACACACTGAAACCATTTGCCTATTTTTGCATGGTTTGACAAGCGATGTGGAACAAACCGGTCTTAATGCAACAGAAGGACTGTCATTGATCCCTCCACACCACATATCATTTGCTGTCTTTCTGTTGAGGACTAGGGCCAGTTCTGCTGAGGTATGCTGCCTGAATGTCTGCATAGAGTTAAAATCAATACTCAAGCAGATATCGATGATTTTGATGCAAAACGTCTTTCTATAATGGTCATCTCTGTAGTTTTCTGTTTCTTTTTGGAGGCCTCTGCTCTTGTCCACTTAACCTGAGAGAAGCTTTAATATAGCTTGATAAATTGCTATTTAGAAAGATATTTGGCAGAGAGCAGCCTCTGCATAGACAATAAAGAAAAGTACATACACACATGTGAATTTGCAAGCGGACATCAAATCAAGTATTTATCATTCTATGATGTCAAATAGATAGATTTCTGTGAATGTAGAACTGAGCTGCAGAACAACCAAGGACCTTCCCAGAAGGATTATATGCAGAAATCATATGTTCATCCAAAAAGTAGCTCCAAGTACCAACTTATCTAGCCATGTCTTCACACACTCACCTAATCATATAAGTGCTCAGTCCTGATTTTGAACTTAGCAGTAGCCAGTCCTTCCTTACATGTTCATACATGTATCATTGCCTATTTTCAAATGCATTCTAAATAGGTTTTAAAAAGATATTCTTTTAAACATTAAGTAAGTTTACTCCTCAAAAAAAAGTGCAGCCAGGCAGAAAAACTGTGGCACAACAATGGAATGTTGGATTCAAATCCTTTTCATCTATGATTTGGGCAAATAAACTTTGTGATGACTATCAAATACTGCAAGACTATTGGGAGAATATAGGAGAGAGAAAAGTGAAATATGCCACTCTCAGAAAAAAAATGAAATTGTAAGAGTAGTAAGTAAGAGTCTCAGGTGAATTTTCAGAAATTGTACACCGAAAGGACAGCAAATAGAGATCTCCTTTTCATTGGATGTTCTTGTGCAGTAGCTACAAATATATTGATGGCTGATAATATCAACCTACTGCTCTTTTATTTTAGTACTGTTGTTGATTCATGCTTAACTTTTAAGAAATTGAGTTTACTATCAACATTATTAATCATAATTATTAACTTAATATTATTAAATTGTTAATATTACTGATGAAGGGATTCTTCTCTTATATCTTAAAATGTATTAATATAATTGTATTATAGCACATTCAATATTAAATTACTTAACCAGTATAATTAGGGTGACAATTCAAGGAGGCACAGAGGATATCCACACAGAACTAACTGTCCTTCTCTAACCTACCCACAACTCTGCTCTAAGGTAACATTAAGTACTTTTGAGAGATACTTTAAGTTCTCTGAACTGCTACTGAGTGAGGTGTCAAAGCCATTGTGAAAGTCAAGTTCTCAACTTGACATGCACAGCAAGGAAAGGTAACCTTTAAAGCAGTTTCCCTGAGCAGGGAAGAACTTTGCCATAACCTTGTACTATTTAGCGTGCAAACCAGTTCACAGGCTAACAATTAGTTGCTTCAAATTCTACTGTAGAACATCCACAACATCAGTGCTTGCCACTACCAATCAAGGAAAGGTTTCTTTTCTGTCTGGCTGCATTACTGTTAACTGTTAGTTGACAATTTTCTTTGGAGAGCTCAGTTCCACATTGCACAATCTTAATGTTGTGAGAGTCAGGAAGTATGCCTTCTTTGCCACTGGCCACTGAAATGATGTCTCCTTAGAGATTCAAGCAACTCCCACTCTTGTGGCCTGGTCAGTGCTACAAGATGGACCAGACTAGGAAACCAAAGATATATAGGTCAGGGCTACTTTTATTTACAATGGCTATAGTAATAGATCTTGGGAGTTTGAAAGTCCTTCTTCCCCTCCCTCTATCTTTGTGAGAACTAGAGAGGGGTCTGTCTGAGGTTACTCAATTACTCAAACTAATTTCCTGGCTCAGGCTCAAGCCCTACTTATTGCACCATTGCTTTGATAGCAGCTCTTCCTCCTGTCCTTCAAAGCCATTCCTTCTTCCCTTTATTGACATTTAGGAAACTGCTAAAAACCTGGCTGTTCTCCCAGGCTTTACAAATGAATGGGTGTGTTGTTTGTCCAGTCAGTCAGTACCTTTTTACTTGTTTCCCTATATGCTTTGCTATTTATATGCCACCCAGAATCGCTAAGGAGTCAGGTAGCTGCTAAAGGTAGATGGATAGATAAATAAATAAACTTTTACAACTTCCCACAGACAGGATAAAATATAGACTGTATTCATAGTGGGGCCCTGGAAAGCCTGAATAGTGGACGTTGCAATACCTGAGACAGCAGAAAAGAAGAGAAAGGACTGGGAGGCGTGGGTGGAACACAAAATACAAAGACCTACAAATAACAATAAAATTACTATATTAAAAGAAAATCAAGATAGTAACAGCAGTAATAGTCACCTTGGATGCAATCCCAAAACGTCTGGAGCACCACTTGAGTGCCATCAGCAATGATAAAATCACCATTAGTCAATTACAAAGGGCAGCTTTACTCAGAACAGCTTACATTCTGTGATGATACTTTAATATTATTATACAACAACATTCGCATATCTCAGGTCCTTGAGATGGACTTGATAAATGAATAAAAATGTCAAATGCGATCTAAACATCATTGTTGTCATTGTCATCATCATATCAGGCTAGATGAAAGGGCAAAATGTTACACAGAAGCTACTCTTCATATTACCTTCTTGGCATTACTCTTCAGCCCTCAGCTTCTGCAATTTCATTTTTCCTAACAATAAAGACAAACTTGAACTCACAGCCTCAGCAGTATCCCATTCTTTGGAGGTCAGTAAAATGAGGACCCAGATGGGTGGGGGGCATACGCTGACTCTGAAAACTGCTTAGAGAGGGCTGTAAAGCACTGTGAAGTGGTATATAAGTCTAGGTGCTATTGCTATTGCTATCAGCATTTGAAATGCCTTTGTCAGCCTATTTCTTTATGAAATCTGTCTTTCATGTTGCTTGCGATAGTTTATTAGTACTTTTTAAAGATTCTGAGCTATCTTACTATCATAATGAATCATAAGGATCTGTAAACATAATGAATATATGGTAATGATTTTAATGAATGGTTCAGGACTTATGCTGCTTTGTGGGGTTTTTTAACCCCCCTCCCCAAATAGCAGTATGTACAACAAAAGCACCAGAAATTGCTAATAACAACATGTACCGTGCCGGTGGGCCAGTTTGCCAAATTACACTTCTTCTAACAAGCCTTTCCAACAAGGGACTGCTTCAGATCCCAGTTGAATGTGTTGGTGAGGGCACTTGAACTGTGGTGATCCTGATGATCCTGAAATACTATGCTCTCAGAGATATGCCTGGTGAAGCCCAGAACATACCCAAGGCATCCAAAGAATTATATTTGGAATGGTTTGAAGTGTGATAGTGATCTGATCTACCAATCTGGAGTTTTGGCTTGTACTGTGGAGTTGACTGTTCTATATCATATTCTACTTTTGGAATTAAGGGTGGTTTATAAATAATTATTACGAAAATCTTCTCTAGTTCAAGGAACACATATATGAAACATAAACCTTAAACTCTAATAACTAAAATGCATGCCAAAAGCTACATCTTCTTTCTCTAACCTTCAATTTCATGAAATGTTTATTTGAAGGGGGAACTCAACATTTGTTACTGGAAGGGTTTTAACCCAAGACTGGGGCCTTTCAGATACTGTTAACCTGCAAGTCCTGGCAATTTTCAGCATTCTCATTGCTGACTAGGAAGTTCTACAGCACCATTAACTGAAGGTCTACATTTCCCCACTTATCTAGACAGTAAGGGCACATAGAATATAAAATCAAAGAATCATAAGACTGGAAGGGACCTTGGCAGTCTTCTAGTCCAACTCCCTGTCCAGGGAAGGTGTTCTTATACCATCCAAGACAGATGGCTGTCCAATCTTTTCTTGAAAACCTCCAGCAATGAAGCACTCACAATTCCGGAAGGCAAGCTGTTGCACTGACTAATTGTTCTTACTGCCAGAAAATTCATCATTTCCAGGTTGGATCTCCCTCTGATGAGCTTCCACATGTTGCTTCTTGTCCTGCCCTCAGGCGCTATGGAGAGTAAATCAATGCCATCTTCTACGTGACAGCTCTTCAAGTATTGGAAGATTACTTTCATGTCTCCCCTGAGCCTTCTTGACATTAGGTCAAACATACCTAATCCCCTTAACCATTGATTGTACAATTTAACCTCCAGAAGCCATCTTTGTTACTCTTCTCTGCACTCTTTCTGAGGTCTCAGCATATTTTTTGTATCATGGTGACATATAAAGATGTTCAATGTAATTATTTTTAATGATCTCTTAAATGTTTTCAAAGCTGTCTAAAAAAAATCAGGGAATAATTTATGATAGGAGATATTATATGTGAAAAGATTTTTTTTTACTTCATGATTCTTTTTATTTTATATTTATGTATTTATTTACACAATTTGTATAGTCATTCCTTTTGCTATGACTCTGGACAGCAAACAGTAAACCCCCCCCCAAAAAAAACCCTTCCAACACTTAATTAGAAACAATTATAGGTAAAGTCAGTATTCAATACTAGAGATTCAGTAACACCCTTCCATCTTGGGCTAAAAAATAAATAGCAAGGGATAAAACTAAATCAGTTGGTTCTGATATGTTATAGATATTGTAAATGGAATAAGTGATAATAAACTGAGCTATGCATTAAATGCTTCTCGAATCTTACAACAAACATCTTTTTAAAACAACAAAACAGACAGAGTTTGAAAAATTTCCTTACTCAATAGTAATTATATGAAGGTAGTATTTGATTTTTACTTCTCTGTTTCACGTACATTAAATTTTGTAATTTCTGTTAAAACTTGGACAAAAATGGAGCACTTGGCATTATTTAATTAAAAATTTAAAAGTAGATTCAGACTAAAGAAATGGGTGTTTTGGTTAACAGAATCTCACAATTCTATCCAATAAGTATGCCCATGTTTCACCTTTAAATTTAATCAGAGTTTTCCACAGCTTTCCATGTGACAGGATGTATAATAATGAAAGCAGTGACAGAGTATTAAAAAGACAAAATCAAATATTCTTGTGACTATAGACTTACTAGAAGAAACTCTGAGTATTAAACTGAATGTCATCATAAGATAAACCTTTCTTGAGTTATTATAATGGACTTAGGCAATATTTACCAACTATGTTCATAATTGTCTTGTGCTCTCCATTTTATTGGATGGAAAATAATAATGCTTGAGGGGGGAAAATCCTCACAGATATGAGTTCAAGCACTTTTTCTTTCTTTTTTTGGTGGTGATAAAAAATTCATGGGGGAGAAATGTAGATAAATCTCAGGGAAAAAAATTGTCAACTAGAATGTTCTTTGGGTATGGAGCCAAACTGAAACCTATTGCATTTTTCACCTACAACAGGTTGTGCTATTCTTTTCTTGAACATCTGGGCTCCCTAGGGAACTGAGTGCCTGCTTCATAAGAACAATGAGGCAAAATAACCACAGTAAAATCTATCTAATCCCACTTTCTTTCTTTTTTTAATCAAGTGGCATTGCAGATGCTTCTCCACTATCCACCTCTCCTAGTTGCTCAGACTAATTATGAAATACATTAATTCTGAAATGTTTCATAGTAGAGCATTACTAGTAAATTGATAAGCATTGAACGCTTGTGGTGTAGTGGCTAGAATGAGTTACTGTAAGCTAACTCTGCACACAGCCTGGAGTTTGATCCTGATGGGCTCGAGGTTGACTCAGCCTTCCATCCTTCCAAGTTCAGTAAAATGAGGACCTATGTTGTTGGGGGCAATATGCTAACATCTAAAGTATTATGGAGTGGTATATAAGTCTTAGTGATATTACTATTGCTAAATCCTTAAATCTTAACTGTTACATTTTTTTGCATGTACCTCCTAGTAGTGAGACATGGGCAAGAGAGATTGATTTTTAAGGTACTCTCTAGATCATAGCTTGCATATAATAGGTCAAGAAACGTGGGACAAAGTTAGCTTTGTCTGATCTTGTGACATGCTGGTCAACATGTGGCAAAACTGACCAGTACTCTCCTTATAGTTAGAGGGAATTTTAATTTTGAAACAGGTACAATTAAAGCTGGTCACACAATCCACTACCTCTATATCTTTAAAATAATAATAATATGGGAATGCTATGTGTTGAAATGTTATGTGTAAGAGATTATGGGAAGGGTAAGAGAGAAATGGCAACTCTGTCTAGGTATTATGAGATCTAGAATACCAAAGATTCTATATTTACCCAGAGTAGGATTGAAGATCCCTTGATGAACTATATGCCACTATTGCTTCCTTTGTCTTACCAGCTATCTGGGGCTTGACAGCAATCTTAGAAACTAGCAATATCTGAGCCTATGCTATATGTTGGTTTTTTTCAGTTGACTTTAGTCCAGATTTTTTCACATTCTCTTAGAATTATGATGGATGGAAGAGGTGAATACCTAGGGTCTTATCTTATCTTATGATTTCTTACTCCTTTTTTGTGCTTTACGCAATGTTGCCTTTCCCAAAAGGAACAGTATATATGGAAATAGATAAGGATTTGTGGAAAACAAATTAATCAGAATTGATCAATTATCATAGTCCATCATATATTTTCTATTGTTGAATTGTGATTAAACACTCCAAATGCTAAGAAGCATCACAAGAACGGAGCTAGGAGTTAATGGAATGCAATTCTGGTCCCAATGTTATCTAGGTGTAAATGACAACTGAATTCATGCTAGTTTCCCTGGGCAATATAGAAGGCAGAAGGAATGTCCTTGAATGATAGGACAAAGAACTGCTGACAAGGCAACAATTAGATAAGCAAGGTTTGTATCTGAGCCAAAAGAATAATTTGAGAAAAGCACCTCAGATAAGCTCCTCCTTAGTTCATACAGATAGAAAGGGAGGGAAAGGAAAGTATATGCAAACATGTAAGATTCTGATACTAGAGACGGGACAATAGAAGGAGTACTGACTGATTTGGCATTAATTTCTTAGTCAGGTCTACTTTGTATGGCTCATAGCCATTTGAAATCTTCTCTAAGGTCCTGCAGAATTGTGCTTCTGAATTTAATATAGAAATGCAAGAACTTTTAGGATTATTGATTAATTCTAATTAATTCATACGGGGTATTTAAAACACCAGGCAAAACAAATGAGAAACATTTATGATTCACAAGAAGAGTACTGTGTCAGGAAGGAACAGAAGACTTGGAGAGATTTGAAAGAAAATGCAGTATCCATACTAATATACACATTCCAGAGAAGTCATCCAAGAACCCCATCATATTTCATTGGCATTAACTAGTTTCTAAGCAACATCCATGCAGAGCTCTAATGAGGTCTGCTCTCCGGAGAATCCTACTGCAATTTTTTTTTTGTTAAACCTTTAAGCAGAAATTAATTTTCATCCATTCCCCGGGGTGTTCTACTCCCAATAATTAATCCAACAAGCAATTTGCTCCATGTAGAGAGATGACAAACCTGCTCTACTCATGACCTACCAAGAAAAGAAGTCTATTGTGTTTTGCCTGCAATATTTTGCCATGGTTAATACTTTTTTTCTGATCACTTTCTGAACTTCCCATGTCCCAAATGTTTTCCTTCTAGGCTTTCCTGTTCTCACTAATTTCTCCTACTTCTCTTAGTTGCCTTGAAACCTGGAGGAAGGGTGGATCTTTAGGTTTCCATCCCTTTCAAGTACAATAGACTCATTCCAAACTTCTGAAAGTTCTGCCTCTGTAGCACTGTGGAAGGTCCTTCCCCACCACCCACATGTGATAGAACTGAGGAGATGACCAGACTGAGCCTGAGGGAAGGGTCAAACACAACATCATCAGTCATGAGTCCCTTCACACCCACAAGAGAACTCAGTCCAGCCCACCATGAATTCCTTATCTACCAACAAATTGCTTTGACAGTTAGTAGTGCAGATTCTTGTAGAGAACCTAAACTTACAATGAATCTTTATACCCATTTGAACTGCCTGAATTTCTTGATTTCCTTGTTGCTTGACAAGACCACAAACACTGTAGGAGCTTGACATCGTAGAATTTCTTTCAGACTTACTTTGTCAATGATAGGCTTTGATCTAGTCTGCTATTAATTTCAGATTAAGCAAGAAATAAATGCTGACCAAAAGTGACAATGGATTGCAGAGAACAATCACCAGTTATTGCTTTTACCTGAAATTTGAAGCATAAGCCAAAAGCACAAAGTATGGATGTATTAAAAATTGGATCAGCATTTTGTTCTATTTGATGGCAAACCTGCATTATGTTGGTACTCTTTATGCATGAACTGCCAATCTAGCAACAATAAGAAACTGTTTCAATGAGTACAAAATAATGTTTACCACCTAGCAATTCTTTTAAGTTTGCAAACTTATTCATTATTACTGTCTCTTCAAATGTCAACAAATATATATTAAAATTCATGCATCTTCTAAAGCAAGGTGTTTATGAGGTGTTTTTTTAGCCTAAAGGAAGTTTATTTTATGTTTGCATCTGTGAGTATATTGATCCCAGGTGTATAAATTAACGTAGCCAGAGTAAATGATTAATTGAGGTAAGAAATGCCCAGTGCAGTCATGCCTTTTTCGCGTTTTACTTTTAATTTGTTTACTTCTTTGAACCTTGCCACTCTCAATTTTTTATAATTATTTAATTTCCCTTCATTTTAAAAATTTTCAATTTATAGAATTAGAGAGTAGAAAGGAAGAATTTACATTACTGAGTCCATCCTCCTATTCCCTAAAGTTTCCTGGTATTATGTTCTTTTTTCACATAATAAAGATCGATATCTATTACAATCCTACTATTCATCATTTTCACAGCATTTATGATTCCATTTTAACTTTTTTTGGGTATTCACATTTATAATATTTCATTTAGTTCTTCAGCATTTCATTATAATTCCCATACAAACCTTGAAAATACTCATTTCTGCATTGCTCATCCCTAAGTAATTGTATTACATTTAATACATTTCATTCACTCTGCTGGAGGTGCCTTGTTGAAGCCTTCTTCTTCTCTCTCTCAAAACAAACTATGCTTTCCAATAGAAACATTCTGCCTTTTCTCTACATTGTTTAATTTCAGGTGTTCCTTGCTTTCTGACTATATTCTACAGTCGGATTGTTTTTTACCAACAAGCACAATGTACAATATGTTTCTCTGATTCTTCTTTTTGGCAACAATCATTCTCTGACATGCATTTTTTTTTACTCACAGACCATTTCACTACATCATTGCACCAAACTTACTTTTCTATACTTTTCAATGACTTCTCATCCAGTATTACAACTCAACACACATCTGTGGCACTTGGTAACCTAATCCTTTTTCATTGCGCCAAGCAGCTTCCGCATTCTTCTTCCTTACATCAATTTTTGATTAATTTTCTTTGGAGAGCAATCAATATTCTTATATTTTATTAGGCAGAACCTGTACCTTTGTTTCCTAAAGTTAATTGACTTTCTTCTAATCTACTATACTATCAAGAAATGGTCTGTCCCATTTCAGAACCTTGAATCTTTCACTACTTTTATAGTGATTTCACAACCTTTCTTTCATATGACCATTTAATTATCAATCATGCTTTTAGATTTTTATTTAGGTTTAGAAAAAGATTTCTATTTTGGTCAATGATGGGAAGAGCTGAGTTCTCAGGATTCTACCAGACAAACTCCAGCACACAAACCCTTCATGTAAATAATCTCAGAATTTTTCTTTATTTGTGACATAATTAAAGTCGGAGAATTCATTGGTTTCTCTTTCAGATATGCAACACTAATTATCCAAGCAGCATGTAGATAGGTTTTGCCATTGTTTAAAAAAATGGACTATAGTCAAATTAATAAATTGCTACATGAGTCTAAACTGTTCTGCTATTCAGGAATTAACAATTTTTCCCTGTCTGCAAAGTAGTGTTTCTGCTACTATGTCAGGGCATTTGTTCTAAAATGTAGGTATTATTAAATTTCTTGCTTAGACAATTAATCACACTTAGCCAACAATTCTATGTGGCTAACTTAACCTTCTATTTTCCCAGAAATCTGGACATAGACATAACCCTTTGAAGTTTGGTCCACTCATGTTTTAGAGTTCTTCTCTTGCACCAGAAACTTTTAGAATATTTTTGATCTACATTGAAACCTGCAGTCGTTTATCAACTAAAACTACCTACACACGGTACAACTTAGTTTGCAGCCATGAACTATTTTGAAATCTGTCCAACTCTGAACATAGCTATAGCTAGTCCCCCTTAGCACATTTAAATTTTCTGTCCTACTCTAGCATGAAAAACTCAAATTATTTACATGAAGTATTGTGTGTGTTGAATTGTTCTGGATGGATCCTGATTGTGTGAATGTGTATTACCCCACTCTTCACAATGCATAAGAATGAGTTTTTCAACCTCTCAGTCCAACAAGGAGATGACAGGACAGGCAGTTGGCATGCATTCTGCGTCATATGCCAAAATTATATTGAATTTCAAGTTTTGAAATGGTAAATGCCACTCCATTATCAATTCTTTGCCTTTGACTTCTGGAAAGCGCTTGAACTAGTCGTTCAGTTTTCTTGGCAAATTTTCAGACGTAGTATTCTAAATTCTTTTTTTTTTTTTTCTAAATTATTTATACCCCGCCCTTCTCCCGAAGGACTCAGGGCGGCTTCCAGGCATATA
>JANHFO010002412.1:134407-144475 GCA_032468095.1 Pareas carinatus | reverse complement strand
TATATTTTTTCAAGTCAGTATTGCTCACACAGATGACTTGTTGTTTTCAAAGTGACTGAGAAACAGTTCAGGAATCTGTCACTTCAACCATCAAGAAGTTAGTGAAAACTATTGAAGATGGAATAAGGAAATATCAGACCTCCTAAAATCACTATCTACATCATTAAATAAAAAAAAACCACAATCACATCATATTTTGGTCAAACTATGTTAAAAGTCTCCTGAAGTGAGTGCCGACTATGCCAATAAAATAGATAAACAAATGTTATTTATTTAACATATGTGTGATGTTGCCGGATGCCATAACATTATCGGTTATATCTTATCTTTTGGGACTAATTGTTAGTTGTAAGGTAGAAAGAAGAAAGACATTTTTATTTCACTTCTTTCGGCATTCTGGTACTTAAGCACCAGAAATAGCACTTAGACTTATATACCACTTTATAGTACTTTACAGCCCTTTCTAAGCGGTTTACACAGTCAGCATATTGTCCCCAACAATCAGGTCCTCATTTTACCGACCTCGGAAGGATGGAAGACTGAGTCAACCTTGAGCCAGTCAGAATTGAACTCCTGGCAGTGAGCAGTGAGTTAGCCTGCAATACTGTATTCTAACCAGAGCACCACCATGGATCATACTTTGCTTCTTTCTTTCATTTTTCTTTTTTTAAATAACAAGTTGATGAACAAAATGCTCCTTTCTCCTATATTTTTTCCACAATGACAACACATGTGAAGTGGGTTTGGATAAGTGTGTTACTAGACCAAAGTTATCCAGCTGTCCTCTGCACTTAAGGAAGGACTAGAACTTTCAATCTCTCATTTTGTATATAGCTGTTCAAATAGCCTAACATTAGAGCAATGATAAAGGTTTTCCATAGTATAAATTTCACCTAGAATAGCTGAAAGTTTCTATAAGCTGGCAGTAGTTAATGTTTTTTTTTAAAAAATTATTTCAAAATACTTCAAAGACTTCTATAGTATTGTATTGAATCATATACTGCTTTAAGTAAAATGTAGAAAGCATATTTAGAAGAACTTTCTTTGTCCAATTAGACTGAAACCTCATTTACTTTCTCTCAAAATTTCTTGGAAGAATATATTCTGAAGTTCACATTTCATTTTCATATGAGACTCAACGATCTGTTGGAGAGGTGAAGAAACATTTGGAGGAATGGTAGCTAATCCAAATATTTTGTTATTGCTTCTTTTTAAAATCCTTAGAGTTTTTAATTTGAGAATAAGCTCATCAAAATTCTGATTAAATTTTGCTGTAAGTGAATTCTTGGTTGCAATTTTTGATTACTCCTTGTGCCTTCATATTATGTACATTTGTGCCTTGAGTCAGTCTGGACTCTTGGTGGCAGCCTGAACTAGAACTTGCAGTTTCCTTAACAAGATATTTGGAAGTCTTTTGCCATTGCCTTCTTTCTAGGGCCAAAAGAGAGTAACTGGCTTAAGGTCATCCAGTTGGCTTTGTGCCTAAGGTGGGAACTGAAGTCATGGTTTTCTGGTTTCTAGCTTGCTGCCTTAATCAGTACACCCAAATGGCTCCTTCTTAGTCTAGTAGGTCTCAATTTATTATAAGCTGGAAGAGATCATTCTAGAATAAGTAAATATTATGACTTCTTATCACCGTTCACTTCACCTGTGCATTTCAAGAGTTGATTTCAGTCTTTTCAATCATTAAGTTTCTCATGAACTTTGGAGAACCTAAACTGAAAATCAGTTCAGTAATTAAACCATTAATACCCTGTCACTTTATCACAATCTGCTATGCTGAAAATTAAAATGCCACACAGCTGGCAGCCAGAAAGACACAGAGAGGGTATCCATAGGTAAATGAAGACACTTTTAGAAAAGAAAAAGATTGTGAATGAGTGGTAAGAGTCAGAGAAAGAGAATTGAAGGAGCTTTGAATAATTACAAGGTTGCAGGATCTTCACTGATAGACTTTCCTGAACTTGCTACCATCATAAGAAGAAAGCTTTTGAGACATTTGTTAATTATTCTGTAATTTACTCTTCCTTTGCAATCACCAGGGGGGATATTTTAGAAACCACCAGAAAGATGCAGACAACATATGACCGCAAAGTCTAGACAACAAGCTCAACTATTGGCAAATTGGTAAAATAGACTAAGTACTGAATGGTTGCAGTCTCTGCCTTCAATTATTGATGAGTTCAGGTGGAAAGAATGATTTAAAGATCTTTCTGCTGGTTCTAGATTTACAAGAACATAGATAACTCCATTTTTACGACCTTGTAATCCCTTAATTCAGGATAGAGTCAGGGCGACTGGATGGAACTGAGCATTTACTAGTCAGATGCCCTTCCTGACACCATGCAGAATTCACAACAGATATTTTTTTCTTTGCGCCCTAGGAGAGAAACATCTGTTGCTACCTAGGGTTGAACTCTCAAACTTCTACATACTGTATATGCCTTCTGTCAAAGTAGAAAAAATGTAGGTCAAATTCAATGTATTTTGGGAATGATTTGCAGATGGAATGGATGGATACATGGCAAAACTAAAAAGACAGACAAAAGAAATGAGTGCTGTAACTGGAATCACACTCATAATAATTCACATAATTATTACATTTAGATTTTTTTGTTATCACTGCATAGAAGCTGTGAAACTGTGAGAACCACCTCCTCTCCTAGAGCAATTGCATCATAATCTATAGCGATAATAGTTAAATTACCAATTTGTTTTGTAATAAGGCCCCAATGCTAAACAATTGCCTAGAAGAGGTTTTTAAAACTCCACCCACCCTCACCATTTCACCTGCAGATTAAAAATACCCCTATCTGCTAAATAGGTTTTACTACAGATCAGAATCAGTAGAACAATGTTTCAAATATTACTGGCAGAAGCTACGCTTGAGAGAAAGTTTAACCATAAAGAATAAACAATAAATACTGTATACACAAAAGACTCCATTTCTCTTCCTGCTACAAACATTGAACTGAAGGACTTTGAACAAAAAAATGTGATGCTAGTTGAGAATTCCCAAGTCTTTCTCATTTGGTTTGAAGTGTAAACCACTACAAATAGCTATCTACTACGACTTAAGAAAAGAAGTGTGGAACATCACCCAGGGATTATTACTCCAGAATATACATAGTTGCACATTCTACAACAATGTTCAAAACAGAAGCATCCCGATGGAGCTCCGGAGCCTCCCACAGACACGACCTCACCCTCTGCCAACGATCCAGCAAATGAACTGTGCAGGTCCCGGTACGCTTATAAGCGGCTAATCTATCTGCGTGACTATGTATGCAGATGAGGCAGGGAGGCTATCTGGGTAGGGAGGGGTATTGTGTCCCGGGGGAGGGCATTGCCAAGGGCGGGAATGCCCAGCGCCCCGATTGGCAGGCTGCCACCCTAGCAGGAGTATATAAGGGGGCAGCCCACTGGTCGGGCGCCATTCTTGTACCTGACCACCGTGACTAATAAAGGCACTCACTTGAGTTTGTCTCTGCCTCGTTCCTCACCAACTCACGATCTAACATTATTAAACTTCACATGTGGACATGGTCTTTCACACCTGGCAAGCAGCCCCCATGTAGAGCATGTTCCAGAAACCAGAAACAAATGCCAAATTGTTGTAAATACAGGCCACTTGCCAAGTGCCCCAATGCAGCCACATGAATGTAGGGGTCCCTCAAATTGGAACTTCAGAACTGGGTCATAAGAAGTTTTTCAGGGGTTCGTTGTAACTTTGAATGGTTGCTAAGCAACCAGTCCTAGGTAATGGCCTACCTGCATTTTTCATATTCTTAATTTATTTTGGGAAGATGTCAGATAAAGCTATCATAATTGCACTTTAGTGTGTGCATTGAAATGTCCAGTTCACTGGCAAGATAATTGTGCAGGGTAATTCTATCCCTGGTGAAATATTATAGGTTTTCTAAAGTCTCTACCTTTTGTCTTCCACTGTCTCTTAGCTTTCTAACTGTATCTACCTTTCGGCAGGTGGATCATTCGTTCCAGATGGGGGGCCTTCTCCCGGTAAGGGTAGCGTGTATTCCCTGCCTCCGGTCTCTGTGGTAGAGGAGTTTTGGACGATATTAGTGTCAGGTTCCCCAGGGTGGGAAAACTTAGTGGGAGTTTTATTGTTGTTGGGTTTCTCCGGAAGCCTGCCCCTTAATTGATCGATGTGCCGCCTTCATGTTTGGCCATCGTTTAGCGTGACTACATAGGATCTGGGTCCTGTGAGTTTTATTTTCCCTTCCTCCCATGGGGGGGCCTGGGTTTAAGTTCTTAGCAAATACCGGGTCCTCAGTTTTAAAATGTCGAGTGGGAATCGGTTGGTCCCTGTTTCTTTCGGGTGCGTAGGTGGGAACCAGGAACCCCTCAAATTCGGTGCCTGTGAATTGTGAATTCCCAAACCAGTCCAGCCCCAACAACATAGGCAGGTCGTCCTGGGTGATCGTTATGTCCAGCGCGCCCTGGAAGTCTTTGTAGGTCACCGGAAACATCGTCTTGCTGAATATGGGGATGTGGTTCCCTTGGAAGTCCCTGAGCGATGTGAATGATGGCTTCAGGTCCTCCCGGCACAGTTTGGGGTTCGCAGCATGCAGGTCTCTCCAGGCGATCAAAGTGACTGCCGATCCCATGTCCACCTCCGTTTGGTAGGGGATTTGCCAGAGGATCACGGTGGCTTTCCATTTTGCCATGATGTCATCGCTGGTCTGGTGGGTCTTCTTTTCTCGGCGTTGGTAGTCATGGTGGTCCTTTCGGTCCTGGGAGGGTTTCCTGCTCCTGGTGTCCAAGTCGCTGGAGTGTTTGCGGTGTTGGCGGTGGAACGAGGAGTCTTTCGAGTGGCAGACCTTCCTGATGTGGCCCTTTTTCCTGCACTTGTGGCAGCATTGGTCCCATAATCGGCAAGACGCCCTGATGTGGTTGCCGCCACAGCCAGGGCATCTGTGGCCAGGCCTCTCTGAGCACCTGTGCGTCCAGTAGACCTCCTCGCTGCTGGTGCTCGAGTAGCTGGAGGAGCTGGAGTCCTTTTTGCTGTTGTGGTGAACTCGGTCCTTTGGGCCTGGCTCAGCTCCTGGAATTTTCACCTGGACAGAGGACACCATGTTTTGAGACTCCGCGAGGAGTACCTCTTCAATGGCGTCATCCAGCATGATCCGGTTGTCCCCCATGAGTTTTTTTTGTAGTTTTTTTGTCCCTGAGGCCCCACACAAATCGGTCTAGGAGGATCTCGTCTAAGCCCTCAGTATAGTCGCAGAGGGCTCCCAGGTGGCGTATGGCTGTGGCGTAAGCAGCAGCGCACTCCCCATGTTGCTGCATGTGATTCCTCAGCGTGAATCATTGCACCAGCTTGGCCGGGATCGGGGCAAAGCGTTTCCACAGCGCGGCTTGCAAGTCTTTCCACTGCATGGGAAAGACTTGGTTTGATGCCGTGATCATTCTGACGGTGTCGAAAATGACTTTGCCAGCCAGATTTAGGAACCAGCTTCTCATTCTAATGTCCGATGCCTCACTTAGGTTATTTGAGCACACAAAACACTCAAAGTGAATCCGTCCCATGTGTCGGCGACTGGATCGAATGGGATCAAGGATTGCAAGTGGGTGGCCATTTTCGTGTTTTCGAATTTCACGCTGTTTGGCTGCTCTGCGTTGCTTTGCTCTGGCCTGTTCAATGCGAGCTGCTTTGGGTTGATTGTGTCTGTGCAGTGATTGACGCGAGCTGCTTTGGTTTGATCGTGTCTGTGCAGCGATCAGCGTGAGCTGCTTCGGTTGATCGCATATAGTTCAGCAATGGCGTCTGGCTCTGCAATGGTGTCCGATAGCTCGTGTCTGTTTGCCTTTGGTTCCGTAGGCCCACCTTGTCGCCAGTGTTAGATCATGGGTCAGTGAGGAACGAGCCAGAGACAAACTCAGGTGAGTGCCTTTATTAGTCACGGTGGTCAGGTACAAGAATGGCGCCCGACCGGTGGGCTGCCCCCCTATATATTCGCGCTAGGGTGGCAGCCTGCCAATCGGGGTGCTGGGCATTCCCGTGCTTGGCAATGCCCTACCCCGAGACACAACAAATTAACTGATATATTGCTAAAGGTCTATGCATAAGAATCTTTTCAACTATTGATAAGTGCCTGTTTAGAGCTAATTAGGATCAACGACACTCAAGGGAGGTTGAATTTAGTTCTCTTGTGGCTATATAGGGATTCTAGGTTGATTTCTCTTTTCACTCCATTCTCATGCTCTTCTCCTACATTGCATGAGACAGTATTCAGAAGCTTCCACAGATGCAGAATAGTGGGACATGTGAAACCATTCTTCCACAAGCCATATTGGCCTCCAGTGTTCTTCTGGATGCAATTCAACCTGCTGGTAGTCACTTTTAACACACACACTCATGACTTGGGGCCAGAGTACTTATGAACCGCTTCTTCCAAGTTGTTTCTGCCCATCCTGTCCAATTCTGAAGGAGGGATATGCTTTGGGGTAAAAGGTATTGGTTAGTGGAGCCCAGAAGGAGATCCTTTTCTGCCATTGTCTCTGCTCTTTGGAACATCATCAATTTGGAGATAAAATTAGCCTAGATCCAGCTGGCCTTTTGTAAGATCTTGAAACATGATTTTGGGCCCAAGCCTGGGGCTCCCACTATTAGACAGAGCCTACGAATGATTTTTTTTATCATTCCCAGCTGCTTACATATAAGTTCCTCCCTTTCCTCCACCCCTGCTTTGATTCACATTTCCTTCAGTTTCTCCCAAAGTTCTCTCTCTAAATTTAGAATGAGCAGAAGTATTATTTATTTATTTTCATAACAAAAGAAAGGGGGGGTTGGAGGGAGGGGATAACCGTCTTTCCCTAGGTGCCAAAGGATAACTCTCCCTAGTACCCTCACAGTGAACAAAGGACATCTCCAACTGACTGCATATCTCTGGTATTCAGCTGATCATCTGACTTATTGACGAATGCAGCCTATTAATCACAGTATACATGTATACTCCTAAAAATGTATATTTGTTTGTATAATCTTGCAAGTATAGAACTATCTACATGTGCCTCAAGGAAAATTTATTGTGATTTGTTATTGAAACTTTTCAAGATGGTAAATGATAATCTGCTATATATAAACCTTATTATATACCAGTGTCCAATTTGTATAAACCCAAGTTTGTCTAATAGATGTGTCTCTCACCTTTTCAGACTATTCATAAATTGTCTTAGATTTCCCATGCACCCAAATCTTGAAGAAGTATCTTATCCCTATTCCCATGTCAACAGATCAATCAATGAGCTCTGAACAAGAAAGTCTATAACCGATCTGGATATATATGTGAATCTTCTGAGTGTGAAACACAAAAGAATCAAAATACAATCTCAAAATGCAGTAGAGATTGAAATTTGAGAAACAACAGCAAGGAGAGTAGAAAAAATGTCCAGCTTAAGTGAATTTGAGAATATAAAATGAAGCCCTGGTCAATTATTAGCATCCTATTATAAGTATCCTACATAATCTTCCAAAGTCATTGTACTAGTTCCATGAGGAACACATCTTCAGAGACTTCACCCTTGACTTGGTTTAGTCATCTCCATTAAAATAAGAAAAGGGCTTTGACTTCTCAAAACTGCAGAGACTCTTTTCGCTTTCGCCTTTGCTTAATCTTTCCTTTTCTTTTCCGCTTAAATCACTTGTGTGAAATCTTAATCAGATTCAAACTGTTAGTTAGAGGCATCTGCAGTTAATCCTAGAGATTAATTTAAAGTGGAAGATGTCTCTAAGGAGACATCTTGTTTTTATTTTATTACCAATCTTATTTTGATCTGTAATAAGCAATCTCCTTGAAGATTTGGTAGGCACAGAGAATTGCCATGCAACCCTCCTCACATGCAGTGTTTTGGCTTTTAAAAGGCTGAACCCATTTCTGAAAAAAAATAAGCCCCCTTGTCTGTGGGAATGATATTTTATTACTTCTACACATTCACAATGCTCTTGCACATACATATTCATATACATATCACAGTTATCCTGCAAAATAATTATCACAATTAACTTCCTCTCTAAGCAGTTTGGTAATGGGGGAAATCACTCATTTTCATTTCATTTCCAGTTTGCACGTGTTCACCCATAAATTTGTTCTATCCTGTTCCACATTAAGGAAGTTATTTTTTAATTCTTAAACATAAAAGCTCCCACATTTAGCTACATATGTTTACATACATTTGCCCTGTATGAATTTTGATCAGGATTTGGTCATTAAAAAAAACTGGAAAGGGATTTGATTCACAATAGATTATGTGCGTCAGATAGGTTTATCTGAGCATTCCCCAAAATTAAATTAAACATTTGTAAAATAGCCTGGACTATGTGTCCATATGCAACAGAGAGATCAGCCAGACACTGAAGGACAATCATCTCAAAACTTCCCTTGCTTAAACATATCTCTTTGGATAAAAAACCAGCATAATGAGGTATTAGCTTTCTTTTTACAGAATTGCTTGCGTTTTTATTTTTATTCTTGAAACAGTTAGCCTATATTCAGTCTGAACTGAAACAGTATGTTTCACCTACTTTGAATTATTCAACATTATTCTGTCAGATAAAAAGCTAGATAATTATCTTTATCCATTTACTGAACCCCAAAAATGTGCTTTTACAAAATTGCAGCAAAAAGATAATATAGTCTCCTGGGAAGATTAACTTTTTAGACTATGAACTGAAGCATATTTATTTTATTTATTAAATTTAAGTGCTGCCCATCTCACAGCTTGTGGTGACTCTGAGCAGATTACAATATAATAAAACTACTCATAAAACTAATTATAAACATAAAAGCAAATTAAAATTACAAAAGATTAAATACATACTAAAAGGTCCACCAGTTTGGAGCAAAGTGTTTCTCTGTCATTTCACCAACCATCTCCCGCCTACAATATTTAGCTGGAAATATACACCACTGATCTCCATTGGGCTTATGCTTGAGGAGACTTTCATAATTTTGTTTTTAGAACCTCAGCCTTTTCTGTATATATTTTCTTTCAATCTAAACTTCTGCACTTTGATTGGAGTGCTACTCTCTTTAATTCCATCTTTTCCCCATTTTGCTATTAATCAACTGAAAGCAAGCAATCATTGTGACCCATGGTGGTAGGCTTGCTGAGTGGGGATGGTTCATAGGCTGAATTCAAATTCCTCCTTAGCTATACTCTTTATGGGCACTTCATACCTCAGTAGGAAGACATTTACTAGACTCTTCCAGAGTTATTGGGTCATGGATTGCTTAAAAATTGCTAACCATTAAACAATTGCCCAGGTAATCAAATATAACCCATGGTCCTTGATGCTTGCTCTTCTTACAGAATTTCATAAGGAGTATCAAAGTGGCCAGGGAGCCAGTTATTGAAAAAGATATTCATTTAAGTGCTGTCAAGAGAGCCCAATATTTCATTAACTTTGAGAGCAGACACTGAGTCCCTGAATTATGCCATTTATATTCTTCCCGACCAAAACGTCCTTAAAATGAGCAATCTCGAATTAATCTGCAAAGCTCCTTTAAGCATTAATTTATTTTGTTTCAGCTTAATTGTCAGATGAAGAACATGTTAGACCTCACAGGAGTGTGCATCCAGCTTTTGTACAACAGACTAGAGAGTTCTCAATTACCTTTTAGAAGCACACATTTCAGGCAAAATCATAAGCGCAAGATAGCAGCACAACACTATATACAAATCACACGAACACCAAGGCAGAAATGAAGCGTGAAAGCATTTTTGAAGTGCTTCCTTGATGCAGTGGATTTAAATATGCTATCTGATTCCTGAAGGTAGCTCCTGCTATTTTTGTGGTTGGTCCCACAGTCAGTCAGATGTGAAGACTGGATTTGGCATGATTGTTCACCTATTGACTCCTTTCTAAGGACCTGGGAGAAGCAGCTGCTGTCGCTTGATGATGTCAAAGGTATTCACACAGAATATAAGTTGTTCCAAGCAAAGTTACCTTTTGGAATTGACTGGTGGTAATGAAAATGAAAATGAAAATGAAAATGAAAATGAAAATGAAAATGAAAATGAAAATGAAAATGAAAATGAAAATGA
>JANHFO010002412.1:72918-86379 GCA_032468095.1 Pareas carinatus | reverse complement strand
TGGCAGAATGCGGTCCTGTAAGTAGCTGGGTCCTAAGCCATGGAGCGCTTTAAAGGTCGTAACCAACACCTTGAAGCACACCTGGAAGTCCACCGGCAACCAATGCAGCTCACGCAGGAGGGGGGTGACGCGGGTCCTCCCACTGACACTCAACACCCCCCGCGCGGCCGCATTCTGCACAAGCTGGAGCTTGTGCAGATAGATGGATAGATGGATAGATGGATAGATGGATGGATGGATGGATGGATGGATGGATGGATGGATGGATGGACGGACGGACAGACAATTATAAACCTGCCTAGTCTTCAAAACTGTTATCTAATCAGTGACAAGTCAAGTCAACCAAATTAAAGATATAACAAGCCCTCCAAGGAATTTTCTCCCATATGTAATCCACATGTGCAAAAACAATTTTCTTGTGGTTTCTGGATGAAATACGGGCCATGCACAAACTTTTTTTTCTATGTCTCATTTGCTCACTGAGCTCATGATCAGATGGAGTGAATATCTAGGGAAATACTCCAGACATCATATTTCCCAACGTGATTTAATTTGTGCCAGTATTTCTATAGGAAGGGGGGAGGGGTTGTACTTTTCTTTCCGTGCAGAGTTTAGAATAATTCCATTTAAAACAATTACCAGAAGAAAAAACAAAAATGTCAGTATTAATAAGGTTTATAGAGCTCACTCAACAAACACGTAGTAATAATTTCATATAATTCATATAATTTCATATAATTCATATAATTTTAGTCAGAAGGGAGAGTTGCAAAGTAAAAGGAGACAAGAGATCAAGAAATGTACAAGAGATGAACACAAAATATGGCTCTTTCACAAGACCAAAAAGGCTAAATTTGAAGACAAATTATTGAAAAGTTCATGCCTCCCTCTCTTTCGCTCTCTTTCTCTCTGGGTCTATCTGCCTGTCTGTCTGTCTCTGAAAAATTCTTATATCTTACATTTTGTTTCAAATTCCTGGATTAACATATCATTCCAAGAATTCTTAATGTGGTTTGATTATTTTGGACTTAATGTATAATGTGTGAATACATTCATGGTTGTCTTTGAGTTGGCTTCTTATATCAATTATACTAAAAAAACAACAACATGAGAGCTTAGCATCATTTATGAATCAGTTCTCAAATCACAGCACTGCTTACATAGAAGCCAGGGAAATTTTTTCCAATGTAACCGTAAATCTCAGTATCTAAATGATAGTGATGTTGCAGTACCGTGCATATTTAACTTTAAAATTTCAAGAACCACAATTCCCAGCCTTATTCATAGTCTTGAGATGCAAGGTTTTTTAAAAGTTCTTTAACATGCTTGTCTCTATCCCAATAACTTACATTTAATTCTAGCTTTGACCATTGTGTATCCATATTATGCATATGGATCAGACACTATTTTATAATTTTAAATGACACAGAAAAGCTGACCATTACACCAGAGAATAAGGCATTTGAAAGCTTTCTCAAACCTGTGTCAACCAGAGAATAAGGCAGATTGACATAGTTTTGAGAAAGCTTTCGAATGACAATTCCCAACAGAGGTAGCTAAAACCAAGCATCGGTTTTAGTCTTCAACCACATTTGTGTAAAATTTCTGCTTGCCTAGGGTAATTGCATGCTACTGTATTCAATAGCTCATAGCCCCAAATGCTTAATATTCTATACATTTGTTTTTTTTTGTTTTTTATGAGAATTTTTTTATTATAACAAATACATCACATTTCCCAATCGGCATCCGCCAATTGGTTACCCTTTTCACTTATCTCCTCTTACTGTTTATATGATCACATAATCTTTTTTAAAAAATTAACACCAGCCCTTCCTCCTATTACACATTTGAATAATTTCTTATCACATATAAGATTATTTTTTCATTTATATAAATGTTACATCAACCATATCCTGATTTACCAACCTTAGTCTATAATACACTTAAATATTATTCCATTTTTTTGCATTTTATTATTTAACTTTAATCATCCTAAATATTTGTCTTTTATTGCTTCCATATCACATCTCCACCAATCTGTCATCTAATTTCCTTCTTTTCTTCTTATATCAAACGTAAGAGGTCAATTTTTGCTTCTATGCATTTTAAAAAGTCATCTTACTCCCTTTTTTAAAAACATTCCATCACAGATTTATCATTTGTTAATTCTATTAAGCCTTTGCATCTTATACATTAATTACATTCTTCTATATTTCTTGAACAGCCTACTACATTTTAAAACATATAGTTCATCCTATTTATCTTATCTAAATATAACAAACTTATCGTTTATCAAATTTATCATTTTACTCCATATAACTTTATTCATTTTATTATTTAAACATTAATTATCATCTCCTTTTATCCAATATTTATTATAAGGTATTATTCAATATAAAAAAACTTAAAATAAAAAAAATCTATTCTATATAACATTTTAATTCATATACTTAATCATTCAATAAAACAAAGCTTTAAGTTTCATATTCAGTTCTTCATTTTGCGATATTTTTACCTGTTTAAATTTTTTCCATAATCTCCACATCTGTCTTTTGTCTGCATTTCTGGAACTATTCCACCTCTCTCTCTTCATTTTTTTCCAGACTTCCTTACGTGTCTCTATTGATATCTTACATTTCTTTAAAGCTATTTTGTAGATTTGTTTTTCTTGCTTGCTTCCTATAATGTTCATGGGGGTGGTTGATGCTCTCTTTTTAAGAACCTTACGCCTTCCTTTGAACCTCCTTTTAACTTTTAATTTGTGATTTAATTTCTCTTCCTTAAGTATAACCATCTCTCCAGCAGTTTGTTGTTTTCTTTTTATTACATCCAGTTTATCAGTCTAGTTGTTGTCCATACTGCAGTCATCTGACTTTTCTTTACTTGAATTTTTCCCCTTTGGCTTTTGTGTGCACATTTCATCTATTTTTTGCGATATTATATTAAAATTAGCTTTCTGTAAATCCATAAATTCATCCATAAATGTCATTATCATTTCATTCATATGCTTTAACATTTGTATTGTCATTTTTATTTTTTGTAACTATCCCTCTTTTCATTTTGATTAGCAACAAGTCCTGGAGTTTCATTTTTTTGTAAGTCCAAATATTATTCTTTCTAACTGAGATCAACAACACAGCTACAATCCAAGATCAAAGTCAGGCACTCACTTTCCACTTTCACTTCACCACCAGATTCTTCTTCTTTTTAAAATATTTCCAACAAGATCTTACACATTTTACAATCTTGTGTTGTGAAAGCAATATCTTTTAAATTTTAATATGAGTAGAAAGTTATTTCACCTCTAGACACTTTATTTCAGTCCCAAGCTTTTTTCTTTTCTTTTTTATAATTAATCCCTTCCATTTATGATCACATTTTTTTTCAGGTGTTAACTTTTTAAAAATTCCTTTTAATCAGGTTACATAGTCTTTTGCGGTAGGATTTTGAAAAACTCACCCAGGTGGATAGATGTTGATTGTTTGCTTTTTGGCGGATTGTTTCCAAGTCACTTTCATTCTTGCTTCAAGCTCATCTGCGGCTAAACGCTGTGAAACCCACAGAACAGTATAGCAGATCTTCTGAGGGGTTCCTTCCCAGTCCCATGGTGGTCAACACCTCCCCTGTGACTGCGGAACATACCCACCCTTTGTTGCCTCTCTGAGGCACTTTTTGGGTCGGTTCCAGGCATGGAACCAACCTGATCTACTAGCCGTCAGACAGTTTGGCTCGGGAGTCTCCAAAATCTGCTGCCTCGCCACCGTGCTCTCCACCGGAAGTCCAATCATTCAAGCATTCTATGACAACAATTTATTATGGAACACACAATCTTATAAGGATTTAACCTTAACTTTAATGTGCTACCTTTAACTTTAACCTACCAGAGTAGATTTATAGAAAACAAATCATGCTGAGTATCATCAACATTGATAAGAACCTCAAAGTTTCTTTTTTGTGGTCGTCTGGTGAAAAAGGAAAGAGAAAAAGATTTATTCTACTTTCCATTTCTGTGATTGAAATGTTGGAGCACTGCCAATTTGGGATATACAGTATAATGGAACATTTCAAGTAGAATTGGTTTGTTCCAAGTTTGAAAGACACATGTCATGCTTTTACATCCATGCCTCTAAGTAAAAAAAAAGTTATTTATCAATAGTTTGGCTGTGAATGATATGCTCATTGGGTCATTCTCTGAGGTTCAGCAACAAGACCAGGACATCACTGCCTGGTAAAGAAAATAATTCCCCCTAAATAGGAGCATAGACAATTATATTCCAATATATTACAAGATTTGTAAACTTGTAGCATTGTTCTTTAAGACTCTCTTCCATTTTTTTAAGTCTATCCAACATTGATTAGATTCTGCCACCTGATTCACTATTCATTGCTAATCTTTAGAACAGAAGATAAGATAATCTTTATTGCCATTTTATACTGTGAGCACAACGGCACACATCAAAAATGAAATTTAGTTGCCTGCTTTCAAAGTGAAACACATACATGACACACTCCTAAAACATACTATAAACAGCATATGTATAGACCCACACCCCTACATATACACAACAATAAAATATTAAATACTGTCTAACTTGAATATATAACGGAAGGAGGAAACCTGACAGTTCACAAGGTTAATGCTGTATGGAATGAAACTATGGATGAACCTGGTTGTTCTGCTACGGATACCACAAAGCCTCCTCCCAGAAGATAATAAGGAAAACAGGTTGTGAAGAAGATGAGTAGTGCCCCAGATAATCTTACAGACCCTGTTCAAACAACACTTCTGTGCTATGTCCTGGATGGGAGGGAGGGAACTGCCAATGACCTTTTTGGCCATCTTCACCACTCTCTGCAACACCTTCCTGTCTGAAGCAGTGATGCTTCCAAACCAGACTGTAATACTGTATGACATGATGCTCTCAATCATCCCTCTGTAGAAAGTGGTCAGAACAGGGGAAGCAATATGAGCTTTTCTCATGCGATGCAGAAAGTGCAGGCGCTGCTGTGCCCACTTCACCATTTTCTCACTGTTGAAAATGGGAATATTCTTGACCTTTTCCCCTGTAGATAAAGTGACATGTAATAACACAGTTTACCGTACCTTTTAAGCAACTTCAAGCAGGAGAATCTAGTTTTATTTTGTATTTGCAGCTTACCTATTATAGGAATAAAACCCATATAAATCGATTAGATTTTTCCACCTATTTGCTGAATAGATGTGCTTCCTATATTCCATGTCTATAAAAATGTGCTATAAGTACAAAAACTATACAAATAGTTTTAGTCTGATATAAATACCATTGATACTAAAACAACCTTATATTATTGCTCAGGCTGTAGAAATCAGCAACATTTGCATTTAAATCATGTTATAGTTTAATATTGGCTCAAAAGTATGCAACCATCAATGGTTATAGCAGTAGACCCAATCGACATCTAATCTTTTGCAACTTTTAATGTCATGTAAAGCTATTTCTTTACAGAAAAAGCAGAACTTTACATGTGCATGAAATACAAATAATTTAAAACAGAGGAACATCAGGTGGCCAAGCATATGTGGAGCTTCCAACATTGCAATCAATTATGATCCATAAAATAGGGTCACAATGCTCAGAGGTTTTTTCTAATATATTAACAATCCAAAATCATAAAATGTATTTGGAGTTTTACACAACAGCAAAGTATCATTCTACTATTACAACATATATTGCAAGCATATAACCACCTTGAGTACTTCTCTGAATATAACTTGATTAATTAATTGTTGGGGTCTTCAATTCAGTCTTGACTTCTGGTAAATGCCTGAACCAGACCATTACTGAGAACATTTTTTGAAGTGGTTTCTGGTTGCATTCTTCTTAGGAGTGAGAGAGAGATTGACTCAATATCAGCCAGTTGACTTTATACCTAAAGCAACATTAGAACTCACAGACTCCCTATTTCTAGCTTGGTGCTTTAACCACTGCACTAAATTACCTCTCCTGTGAATAAGACACTAGGTTATAAAATGAATGAACAAATGAAAGAATGAATAGATAAAAAATAGCATTCAAAGAAAAGTTTATATCAAGTTGAATTTTGCCTACCACCAGTATTTCTTTCCTAAGAATTTTAAATTCATTACCAAATTGCTTCAGATCACTCCTTTGGCATAATTTAATTTTATGGAGAATTACAGAGGGTTGAAAAAAGTTGCACACACATACATATAGCTTAGGAAGCACTTAAATGTTAATGGAACTGCTTTAATATGTTCTTCTAAAGCTTTTGGTAATACATTTATGATGTGTATTTCTCTGGAGGTTCTTTCTTTTATTAAGAAATTCAGATAAAATGGTAGAGACTAAAGTGGTTAAAAAGAACGAAAAGGTACATAATGCCACATGGAAATAGACTGTGACTGAGACACAAAACAGAATTCTAAACCTTTGAAGAGTAAATGCTGTTTTCCATCAAAATTAAGTCCATGTTCAACACCATTGCTTAATCTGAAAAGCTAGAACATTATTCTGAACATTCTATCTTTTGAACAGAGCTAACCTCAAATCTGCTATTTTAACTATCTGTAAGTAACACCATATTTTACATTTGAAACCTTACTGACTTGAGTGTGCATAAAACCTTTGGCATGTACTTATTTCAAAGAGGGACATTCTTGCCATCTTTTTTGAGTTAGTCACAGGACTTAATTTCTGTATAATTTTTGGAAGGACAAGATTGCAAGTACTATATTTTAATGAAGCCAAAGTCCTAAATGCATTAGCTGTCTAATGTACAAACTCTTTGACTAATTTGGATCAAGATTTTATTGAATCTATGTCATTAATTCTAAGATGGAACAGTCTGAACCATTCAATGGCATGTACAATAGCTCTATTAATTTATGTAAAGTCATGATTATGTTCTGTCTTTTTAAAAATCTTTCTCACAGCTAATCTTTGTAAAGAATATCTCTTTTTCTTTTCTGTACTACCACACATGCTTATTTCAAATATTTATAGCCCACCCACTACTATCCTGAACATTGCAAGGTGAATCTCAATGTTTTAAAATAAGAAAACCCTGTAAAGCTTGATAAAATAATTATAAATTAATGGAGAAACCTATAGTTCTAAGCAATTGGGAGGAAGATGAGAAAGTAACATAAACAATCAAGAGATGGGAGAAGAGTTCATTAGTAGTTTATCTCCAGGCTGCCCAAAGTCCAGGAAGAAAAAAAAATCAAAATATTCAAAGAAATTCTGTCATAATGAACTCATTAATGGAAGAGGGTGGGAGGTTCTTATCACAGTTTCTAAAGTTCAGAATTGCACCCTAAATTTTGCATTAAATGTCTTTTTTTACTTTTACATGATTCTTGGTTACTTGAACATATCCTTTGATAGACGTACTATTCTTAACGATAGTACAGTAAATCCTTAGTTTAACAAACCTTGGTTTTAGCAGATTTGAATATAGTAGATGTTGTGTTCTTGATTCGTTAGGCATTAAAAAGTTGGTTGGTATCAACAAAAACAAGTTTATTGCAGGCAGATGAACACATACTAGTCAACAAGCAGAAAAAGCAAAAACTGCTTATATACAAAACAGCCATTTTTCCCATGCTAAAGACCCCTGAAGACAGGCAGTCTGAGCCTGCTCAGGCTTCAACTACTTTAGGGTAATGACTAAGCAGATGTCCATTGAGCTCAATCCATTATAGTAGATATCTTCACCCTCTTAAGAAATTAATGTTAATTCAAGGGTTAAATGAAAATGATGTCATTTACACAATTATGTATCTGTGCGGATGATATAAATTGATGCCAATGATGTAAATTCCAATTTAATTTTCAGATGCTCTTTTCCTCCAATTGTCTATTAGATCAATGTTTTAACAAAAGAAATAGACATTCATATCAAGTATTGCATTTTATAAATGTATAGTATATGGGCACCCAGAGTTGCTTTTTGTGAAATAAGAGGTCATATAAATGTGATTGATAAAGAAAACTTAATATTTATTTCACAGTATTTAGAATCTACTCCCACCCCAAAGGATAACAGGTGGCTAATGATAAAGTGAGAAAAAAACAAAACAAAATAGAAGCATTATGAACAGCAAACATAACAAAAAAACACCATACTGCGAAAAAAAACAACCCACCAGCTATTAGCCAAATATGTACTGTGATAATTGTTCCTATGAATATTTTGAACTTTTAAAAGCCTTAAATGGTATTAATAAAACATTAGAGTCATTCTGTGGTGAGATGAGTTGCAAATTAATTTAATAAATAATAATAAATAATGCTTAAAGTCAGGTACAACCATCTCCATCACTATTCTAGGCATTATCACTGTTGATTCACTTTCCACATTTTCTCGGTATACATTCTGAGATAAATGTAGAGAGAAATGTTGCTTGGAAGCAGCGTAATCAAGGACCTAGGTCACTTCCTGTTGCCAGAAGCTAAAATGGCCTGTCAGGTGACTGAGAAAATGTCGTCTGGAAATCCTTCATATTCATAAGGCACCTCATGGACCAGCCTTGCAGAGATCTCAAGAAGAAGTAAAGCTTAATTGGACTGGAAAGTGATCTGACCATGGCAATAGACTAGATGTTTATATTCAGATGGATAACCTCACACAAATGCTCTGAGGCTGACAAGACTGTTACCTTGTTTGTTTGTAAAATTTATTGGCCACCCATTCCACCACAGGGTCACATTAATGTATAACCACCTGCAGAGATTTCTTGAGGCAAGTCATCTTTGCCTTGAGTTTTGGTTTTCCAACCTCAGTCCCCAAGGCATGGAATTTGAAATTACCAAATACTGAAAGATATGGATTTTTAACACCAGCCCAGTGATAAAATCAAGGAGCCCCAAAAGGGATCTAGCTGGCTAGAGGTACGATATGAATACCCATCCTGTCCTTAAAGCTGAATTTAACACAGAGGCACATAGACCCTGCTACTTTCAGGAATAGTGCTTCTCATAAACAAGCTGACTTGAAAGATGAACACCATCTTCCACTTCTAGCCTTGGTTTTGGGGTTGCTACAGGAACCAAAAACCAATTAGGCAAATCTCTGAAAAGGCAATGTCACCACCTTTTATTTCAGACATATGTTGATACTACATGCCAGATCTACTTGCTTATCCACAAGCAGATTATGGATGAGAGTGATCCTATTATGAATGAATTTTTTTTACCAGAAACAAGTTAGATTCAAGGTCACTAGACATCTAACCACCAAAACACAGGTTTTGGATCCTTAAATCATAGGTGAGATTTAATGCAATTCCTGCTATTCTGTTTTGGAATAAACAGAATGAGAAAATTACAGGGATGATATAAGCCAAAACGAAATAAAATGCACTTAATTATGGCTTATGTCAACACAATTTACTATACCTCTTAATAGCTTTCTGTTTTTTGCAAAACATTCCTTTCTTCTATCACATCCATAAAATACTTCCAAACTTCATACAATACTTTTTTATTCTTTAAAATTCTCAGTTCCATGTTTTTGAGGAGTTTGTCATTGTTTTTATTATATTTTATCCCACCCTTTAAAATAATTTATTCTATATTTCCTGTTAAACAAAACTGCCTTGGCCTGATACATTAGCTTTTCAGATCCATAGTCTTTGTTGATCATATAACCTATTTAACATTCACTCCAAATCAATCAAATTGTCAGTGTTACATCCATTGAAAATCAGTCATATTCTGAACTAATATCAAAGCGGAATCAGTATAGGAAATTACATATATGTGCACCTTGTCACTCAATAGACTTCTCGTATCATATTCTTTATATTTTAATCCATACATACATTAAATACCCAAGGGCAAAGCACACAACCTTACATTCTACTCAGCACTAAAACACTTAGGAAGCCTTCTACTGGTTCTCATATCTGTTTTACTTCTATTATCAACTGCTCTAGCAACTACCTTTCAGGTCATATCCAACAAATCATTGAATAATTCAGACTTGTTAAGTTTCTCTTGTACAATCTCTATCTCAACAAACATTCGGGAAAAAAAATCCTCACTATCATCATACCAGCAAAAAAATCAGATCTACATGTATCCTGTCCAGCATAAAGTTTTGCTAACCTTAAATTTTACTCATTGACATCTCTTGAATCTTTCAATCAGAATTCTGTCAAATACATTTCTAGATATGCTTAAAAAGAGATGCCACTGAAATATTTGTATTCAGTTTTGCCTTTGGAAATAGTAGCATTCCCTTAGGTGAGCCAGATACTTTGTCTTCATAACTCATTAAACAAACTGCACATATAATTTATTAAGCAAACCACCTCAATATTTTAAAATATTTTTCAATTATCTAACGGTTACTCGATTTATAATTTTTTAACATTTTTACATTATGATCAACTTTTTTTGTCATTTTTTCTTAGACTCTAACATTTGCAGTATTCTTTTTAAAATTATACTTTTAGTTTTTTCATTTATTTATTTTTTATTTATTTTTCATATTTATATGCCATTCCTTTCCATGGACTCAGGGTGGCTTACAATAAAACAATATTAAAAATTACATAGATAACAATAACAAAAATAAATAGAATTAAATTACAAGTAAAAATATAATTACAAATAAAACAAAAAGACACATTCACACACCATTCATGCTTGGATCTTGTGAGATCAATAACTCCAAACCTGCCGAAAAAGCGAGATCTTCAAAGCTTTATGAAAAGCCACTAGGGTGGGGATGGTTCGAACCCCCGGTGGTAATTGGTTCCAGAGAGCCGGAGCAGCCACAGAGAAGGCCTTCCCCCGTGGACCCGCCAACCAACATTGTTTAGTTGGAGAAGACCAACTCTGAGATCTAATTGGTCGTTGGGAGACATGAGGTAGAAGACGGTCTTGTAAATAATCTGGTCCCAAGCCATGTAGGGCTTTAAAGGTGATCACCAACACTTTGACTTGAGTCTGGAGACCAATAGGGAGGCAGTGCAGCTTGCGGAGAATTAGTGTGATGTGGGTGTATCTAGGTAAACGCATAATAACTCGCGCGGCTGCATTCTGGACTAACTAGTCACTGAACACTTTTCAAGGGTAGCCCCATGTAGAGCGCGTTGCAGTAATCTAATTGTGAGGTGATAAGGGCGTGAGTGACTGCGAAGTGCCGCCCAATCCAATTGTGAGTCAAGTAGGACATCCAGATTGCGAACCCATTCTGAGGGAGACAATTTTTCTCCTCCTAGAACTAAGGATGGACAGTCAGTATGATCCTTAGGAGACAATATCCACAGCCACTCTGTCTTGTCTGGGTTAAGTCTAAGTCTGTTGACTCCCAGGCAGACCCTAACAGCCTCCAGGCATCGACACATCACATCCACTGCTTCATTGAATTGATGCAGAATGGAGATATAAAGCTATGTATCGTCAGCATATTGCTGATATCTCACCCCAAGTCGTTGGATGATCTCACCTGGTGGCTTCATGTAGATATTGAATAGGAGCAGAGAAAGGACCGAACCCTGAGGTACCCCGCAAATGAGGAGTCTATGGGTCGATCTCTGTCCTCCCATCTACAACGACTGTGAACGACCAAAGAGATAAGATGAGAACCATCGCAGAACGGGTAGGTTAGAGACTGGATGAAAGTTTTTTAGTTCTGCTGGATCCAGGGACGGCTTCTTGAGGAGGGGCCTTATAACCGCTTCCTTTAAAGGTTGCGGGAAGGATCCCTCACTCAGGGTTGCATTAACGCCTGAATCCAGCCTCGTGAAATCTCCCTACTAGCTGAAACCAGCCAGGAGGGGCACAGATCCAGTAAGCAAGTGGAGGTACTCATCGCCCCTACAGCCTTGTCCACTTCCTTAGGAGTCACTGGCTCAAACTCTTCCCACACAATAGGACTAAGACCTGCCCCTGTCATCTCGGTAGATTCAGCCCAATCAGAGTCCAGGTCTATCTGAATCTGGACGATTTTATCTGACAGAAACTGCAAATTCCTCAGCTCTACCCTGTAAGGGCTCTTCTGCTCCCTAAACATTAAAAAGGAAGCGAGTTACGTTAAACAAAGCAGCTGAGCGAGATTCTGTGGACGCAATAAGGGCGGAAAAATATGAGCATTTTGCCGCCTGCATTGCCACCAAATAAGTCCTAATAAAGGATCTTAACATTGTGTTCAGTCAGATTTGGATTTGCTGGATCTCCAGCATCGCTCTAGGCGTCTCTTCTGGCTTTTCATCTCCCTGAGCTCCTCAGTAAACCAAGGAGCTTTCCTGGATCCACTACCATTGAGAGGTCGCAAAGGCGCAATTCGATCCAATGACCCAGATGCAGCCTTATGCCAGGCAGCAGCTAGGATCTTGGCCGAACTGGACAAGGGAGTCGGGAATCTCCCCAAGCTCCTTCTGAAACACTTCAGGGTCCATTAGGTGCCTGGGGCGAAACCATTTAATCGATTTCGCCTCCCTGCCATGGAGGAGTGGCATCTCAAAGTCAAGTCTCAGCAGGAAATGATCTGATCATGACAAGGGTGAGATCTCTATACCCCGTAATTCCAGATCATATCTCCATTTTCCGAGAGAAATACTAGGTCGAGTGTGTGACCCTCCCTCTTGTGTTGGACCCTCATTTACTTGGGTCAAGTCCATGGTTGTCATGGAGACCATGAGCTTCTGAGCAGCATCTGAGGATTCATCAAGTGAATCCTCATTGAAGGTAGGCGTCTGACCGGCGCCTTCTGGCCTTCCACTGCCGGTAAGGCCACTTCAGGTGTCGCTTGAGTTCTTTGTCTTGATCATTATATTAGATATTTATATTTATTAAATTTTTATACCGCCCTTCTCCCCGGAGCCAGGATGTCATTAACGATCTCAGTAGACATGGACCTGGTTTGAGAAGAAATAAAAAAAACCAGGGTGTTCAAAAGCGACAGCGAGGTCAGAAAGGCCAGTGTAATTGATGACAGGGTCGAAGAGACCGACGGAGGCGAGATCAAAATGGCCGGTGGAGGTGATGCCGGAAACAAAATGGCCAGTAGAGATGAGGCCTAAGGACAGTGAATATAATGATGAGACTGAAAAGGCCATCAGAGGTGGTGGTGTGGTCGAGATGGCCGGTGGAGACGGCGACGAAGTCCAAAAGTCTGGTGAAGATGGACTTCACACATAGCTCCATGAATCATCAGAGCTGGGTCAGGTAGGGTGGAGTGGGTGCAAGAGGAATGACTTATGATGAGCACCATTTTTATTTTATTGTCTAGGCAAGGGGCGGGATGTGCTTCAAAGTAGGGCATCCAATCTGCAACATTTGAAAACTTCCTGACAGTGACAACTTCTTGGCAATACCATACTCTGGATTGCCTCAAATGGGATCTAGAAAATATTAAGCAGAATCTGGGCAGTCATTAGTTATGGAGTTGAACTAAGTCTCTTTAATTTTTTTCTTTAGGAGGAAAGACATTGGTAGAATGTCAGAG
>JANHFO010002412.1:62709-72818 GCA_032468095.1 Pareas carinatus | reverse complement strand
TCGATCTTGTCTGGGTTAAGTCTGAGTCTGTTGACTCCCATCCAGACCCTAACAGCCTCCAGGCATTGGCACATCACATCTACTGCTTCATTGAATTGACGCGGAGTAGAGATATAAAGTTGTGTATCATCAGCATATTGCTGATATTTCACCCTGAATCGTTGGATGATCTCACCCAGTGGCTTCATGTAGATATTGAATAGAAGGGGAGAGAGGACTGAACCCTGAGGTAACCCACAATTGAGGGGTCGATCTCTGTCCTCCCATCAATACCGACTGTGAATGACCAGAGAGATAGGATGAGAATAATCACAGAACGGTGCCCCTATTCCTAGCTTTCTCAATCGTTTTAGAAGAACACACACACACACACACACACACACACACACATACATATTCTTATTAAGAATTTTTAAAAGGTGGGTGGGGAGGGAGCCAATTTAAACTTGTTGAAGGTAGGTGTCTGACCTGTGTCTTCTGGCCTTCCACTGCCAATAAGGCCCCTTCATTTGTCGCTTGAGTTCTTTCTCTTGATCATTAGAGGCCAAAATATCATTAACGATCTCAGTAGGCATGGACCTGGTATGAGAAGAAATCAAAAAGACCAGTGTGATCAAAAGCGACAGTGAGGTTAGAAAGGCCAGTGTAGTTGATAACAGGGTCGAAGAGACCGATGAAGGCGAAGTCAAAATGGCCAATGAAGACGAGACCCAGGACAGTGGATATAATGAGGAGACTGAAAAGGCCATCAGAGGTGGTGGTGTAGTCGAGATGGCTGGCAGAGACAGCGACAAAGTCCAAAAGTCCAGTGAAGATGATGGAAGAGCCAAGAAACCAGTGGTTGCAGGGTCAGCAGAGGTGGTCAATATGGTCAACAGAGGTGACAATGGGAATCAAAATGGCCGGTGGGGACGAGGCCGAAAAGACCAGTCAAGGCGATGACACAGCCAAATAAGACCAACAGAGGCAGCGACGTGATTGAAGTGTCTGGTTGCAGCGTGATCAAAACAGCCTGTGGAGGCAACAGCAAAGTCGGACGTAGGTGATGGAAAAGTCAAAGAAACCGGTGGAGGCAGGGTCAAAAAAACCGAGTAGAAGAGAGACAAAGCAGAAGAAGGCCGGCAGAGGCAGAGACCAGACTGAAGAAGTCGGCTGCGACGCAGCTGCAAGCCAGCGAAGACAACGAAGAAATTGAAAATAATCGACAAAGGCGATTACAGAATCAGAAGGTCGACGGAGACGGCAGGGGAACAAAAGACAGTTGGCAGACATAGTTAGACTGGAAGATCTCCAACTCTGTTATTTTGTTATTTCACTGTTATTCCAATATCTAGGTTATTCCCAGCATTCTATCTCTCTGAATTCGTTTTAAATAATTTCATCATTATTATTTTTTTCCATTTTTATTTTATTTTTATAAGGCTAACTGCTAACTAAAGTATTCTCAGCATATCCGCCTACATTCTTTGGCACTTTAAAATAGTTTTTAACTCTGTTCCAAGTGTCTTCCATTTTATTTTTCCCTGCATTCACTTTCTATTTATTTACCTGGGAGATTAATCTTTCATTTAGTCCTTTTCAACACAGGACTCATACTTTTGCTTCCTGAAGTTGTTCTACTTTCAATCTAGTTTCCTTCTCTTTTTGTTTTCTATGTCCATTTTTTCTCCAAGATTCATACTTTATATTATCCGTTCAATGTCTGTCCAACATTTGGAAACTTGTATAACTAAATGTCTAAATTATATATCATAAGTAATGACATTTTACTTAGATTTATTTATTTGTTATGTGTACTTTATAGACAAACTTATGCTTCAACTATGCTTTGAAACATAAGTTTTTTCTAAGTAGATATTTACCAAATTATCACCTTTATAAGTCATGCTTAGGTCTCCAAGGGCCCCCCATCTCTTTTTCATATTCTCTTGTCTTGTTCCCAGTCTCCCTCTATCTAATAGAATGACCTTTTTCTCCAGATATCATTTATTCCGAATGTCACTCCTGGTTCTTTTGTTCACCATGCAGTTAACTGCAACCTATACATTTCTAGTTTCATATGCACAATAATTTAAATGACATTGATTCATACATTTTGGCATACATTTTACCTCTTTCATTCATAATGAAACCCACATCTTCCTTCCTTTCAGTTATTTACCAACTTCAACCAACAAGGTCAACCTGCTTTAATTCAAATCTATTATATCCTTTCATTTCCTCTTCATTTAATATCTACTGCATTTCATTTTTTCATTTCTTTTGTTAATTCATGCTTTTATATAAACTTATGTGTAAAATCCATATGTTATGATCATCACCAGTTGACCTATGACACTGATTTTTTTTTACTATACATGACAGCTTTGGTTAATCAAAGCTGTGACTAGTTCCTCCCACTGTTCAGCAATTTAAAAAGCAAACTTCACTAAAAAAAAAGAATAATGAACTGTAAATTAAATAACTCAGGTTTCTTTTTTATTTTAAATATTGAAAGGACAAAAATTAGCATAACATTCTGACCTAACCAAAGTAATATTGGTCTACTACAAAGAGATAGAACGATAATATCTCTGTAAACAAGATTTCCACTGTATTATGACGAACTGTAATAATAACATAGATTACTATCCCTCATTCTAAAAATAATTGTGAACACAAACTGAAATAGAAACTCAGGCTAAGACCAAAAACTCCATTCTATAATTTATAGAGAGAAAATTCATGTTAGACTTGCACAACACAGAAAAATGATAAGCTATTTAACACCATTTCCTGACAAGACTTTTACCATTTTTTTTTATTAAAGCAGTAATTTTTCTGGAGCAAATGTTCCTCTGCTTCCTTTATCTGGACCTTCTCTATCTTTTTGGGGAGACTCTTCTCCAGTCTCTGATCAGGTTTCCACCAAGCTATGCTATGATTTTGTTTTTTTAAAAAATGATTTCTATTTCTAACACAGGGAGAGATTAAGGGAATCTGATTCTGTGCATGAAAAAAGAGACTTCTCTCATTCATTTGATAAGGGTGATTATCCAGCATGAAGCTGGCCAGCTGTGAATGTGATGGTTTGGAGTCTATGCATTCACAACAACTTAGAGTGGGCTTAAATTCTTATCCTCTTCCACAGCCCACCTGCTGTTCCCCAGGAGAATTCAAAAGACAAAAGCATTCAGAATACTCCTCCATATATATTTACCAGAATACTCCTTCATGTCTATTTAATCTCTAGGAGTGATATTAACCTTGTTTCAAGTAAGAGAAACCAGCCTACAGGCCACTGGCTGATCCAGTAGAAATGTATAAAGTTTCAGTCCAAAATTTCCATGTGATCTGGAGGATTAACGCAATTGTTCTTGCCAGTATCTTCTCCAAGAAATATTTGTGATATAACTGTTGTTCCAAGTACATCCAGAGATGTCCTTTGGGGAAGGTCTGCTTCACTGCATTGTTCCATGGTCATTAGAGCTCCAGAATATTTTGGGGAAAAAATGCTGCTAAAATCAGTGTTTGTACACATAGTAAGAAAAACAATGACCAATACATATTAATAGGCTAATCTTCCTTTCTTTATTTATGCACACCATGCTAATCATTATTCGTATGTGGTGCCTTTTACCTTTGTAATATGCAGAGAGTGAAAATGGAAATAGTTGGGTGAATTCAATTTTGGCAAGTTCCATTAAAATGCTAAATGCAGTTAAGGTTATCTCACTGATGATGCTGATGTTGATGATGGTATTAAATAATTCAATCCATACAAGTCAATATGTCTGATATATTACGTTCTCAGCTTCCTGATTTTATGGGAGGGTTAAAATCTGGTAAGTGAGACAAGAGGTAAATGTGAAGGTTGGGGGAATTGTTCTGCATGATCACAGTCAGTAATATCAAGGGAAAAAACAACTGGAAAAGTGGTATAGAAAATTCATCAGCAGTTTACTTAGATGTAAATCTTTCTGACTTCAATAAAAGGACAAATCTAGTAAATCTTTTTATCCATTTGATTACTCTGATTATTATTATTAGTGTTCATCGCACAGTCTGCCAGATCTTCAGACTGGATTCGGCATTTTCTATCAAGTCCTTACCAAGGACTTGGAATAGGTAGATGTGGATGTTGGATGGTGTTACAGATACTGTCGCAAGACAAAAGCTGTTCCCAGTAAAGCTTCCTTTTGCAACTGACTGATTGTAAATTTGTCAATTCTGATGGTGTTTAAGTGATGCTGCAGTTGTTTTAGGATTGCACCTAAGGCGCCTATTACTATTGGGATTACCCTCACTTGGCTTTGCTACAGTTATTCTATTTCTACTTGTAGGTCTTTGTATTTTGTGATCTTCTCCAGTTCTTTCTCTTCTATTCTGCTGCCTCCAGGCACTGCCACATTCGCTATCCAGACTTTTTTGTCTTTATTATTGACAATTGTTACATCTGAGGTGTTATGTGGTAGGTGCCTGTCTGTTTAGATTCTAAAATCCCAGAACAGTTTAACTTCTTCTTTTTCTATGACTTTGTCTATTTGATGGTCCCACCAGTTCTTGCTTGCAGGCAAATTATATTTCTTGCAGATCTTTCAATGCACCATTGCTGCTACTTTGTCATGCCGCTGCTTGTAGTCAGTTTGGGCAATCTCCTTGCAGCAGTTTACCAGATGGTCCATTGTTTCTTCAGTTTCTTTACATAGGCAGCATTTACTGTCTGCTGCTGTCTTGTATATTTTGGCTTTGTATGCATTTGTCCATAAGGCTTGGTCTTGTGCAGCCAGAATTAGTTCCTGGATCACTTTCTTCAACTTTCCTTCTCTTAACCATTGCCAGATCTTCTTGTTATCTGTTTGCCCTACTATTTTTTTAATGTCCTGGCCATATAGTGCTTTGTCATCCCATGCCTCCATTCTGTTCTTCACTTGCTCTTTTTTGTAGGCCAGTTTGGTCTCTCCAGTAATCAGTAAGCCTTCCTGGTATACTAACTTCAGTGCATCTTCTTCATTGTCCTTCAGATATTCTTCAAAAGCCATCTTTTCTTCTTCAACCATCTGATGTAACATTCCACGTCCAACTATTTGTCTTGGTCGATAGAGTCTGTCAATGTACTGCGAGGATGAAGGGCATTATTTGTCATTATTTTTCTGGTCTTCCTATCTATTGCTTTTAGTTCTGCTTGAGTCCAGTTCACTACTCCAGCTGTGTATCTAATGACTGGAATTGCTCAGGTGTTGATAGCCAGTCTGAATTTGGCATTTCTGTTGTTTGTTATTATTATTATCAAATTTATTTGCCGCCTATCTTGTGGTTCAAGGTTTATATCACATTAAGCTGTGGTTTGTTGAAATATACTTTAAAGAAAACATCACAATTGTTTATCATTCCCTTTCTTTATAATCCCAATAATAATAAGCCTCTGAAGTGACTGGGCTAAGAATGGCTGCCCTGTTGTCATCCAGTGAACCTCTGTATCTCAAAGTGGTTTAGAAAATGTGTGTACCCATTCTATTTAACATCTTAACCCTGCACCACTGGCGCTCTCTGTAACCAACAAAAAACCCCCGGATCCAATCATTAACCTGTACAGAATTTCATATGATTTACAAGTTTCCATATCAGTGAAAGAATTGTAATATTCAGCTCTTGGCTTATGCTGTTACTTAATGTGTTCAGACCTTTCCAATATAAGAAAATACACACACTATAAGATAATTAGAAATAAGTAGATAGGATAGGATGAACAAGCATGGAAATAATGATGTTTTTTAATTTATATATAATTTGAAGACTTTTATTGATGAACCCCTCCCACAGAATTTAACATTTATCCTGGCAATTGAATAATGTACTATAGATTGTATCATATGAAAAAAAATCTAAAAGCTTAGAACTCTTCTTATAAATCTGGCATAATTAGTTTCACATTTTATCTATTTTGAATTGTGCTGCTGTTATTATATAGGGCCCTAAGTGTTCATTTAGATGAAGTCTGACTTCCTAATTGTCTCAGGATTATGAAAACAAAAATAAAATGAAATAAAATTGGATCCTCCCAATAGAATTCCTTAAGCTTCTTGCAATTCTGCCAACTTGTTTAGTCTGCCAAAGAGGCAATGTATTTATTGGTATCATAATGTCAGAACCATCTGTATATATTATTGCGGATAAAGGGTAGAGTCATATGTAAAAAGGGGTGCTGCAGTGGCACTGAACTTGTTGATCAATCGGAAGGTTGGCAGTTCGAATCCCTAGTGTTGTGTAGCAGTGAGCTCCCGTTACTCGCCAACCAAACAGTTCGAAAGCATGTAAAATGCAGGTAGAAAAATAGGGGCTACTTCGATGGGAAGGTAACAATGTTCCGTGCGCCTTTGACATTTAGTCATGCCAGCCACATGACCACAGGTATGTCTTCGGACAGCGCTGGCTCTTTGACTTTGAAACAGAAATGAGCACCATCCCTAGATTTGGCTACAACTAGCACATGTATGCAAGGGAAACTTTTACCTTTACCATATGTAATGTTAGGATAATTCTGCTAGAGTCATCTTCAATGGCATTGCTATCATTTTGCAAATTGTTAAACATCCCTTAAATATGAAACTTGTAAGGTAAAATGTAGGAACAAAAGCACAAGCTTTTATCCATATGGATATCTTGCCTCTTCCTTTTTTTCAAAAAGAAATGTCAGAGGTTGATAAAAACCACCATTTTGCAAACTTTCTACAGTGACAAGTATCTTTGAAAAAAATATTCAAAGTGGTTTTGAAACAAAGCAGACACACGTTCAAGATACATTAAGAACTGTAATAGAATCACTTTTGCGACATGAAAAATGTTGTAAGATAAAACACAGATTGGTGGAAGGTGATTGAGAAAACAGTTTTCTAGTATCTTCAGACAAAAATCACACCTGTTCAAAAATTAAAAAGATAAACATGACTAATAGCTGTATGTATGCAGTGTATCAACTTGTCTAGCTTGTTCCAGGTTTCCAATTTAAAATTTGCATGACCTTTATAGAGTCAAGTATATACAGTCTTTCCAGAAAACTGTTATTGTGTGAGTTTTCTTTAGCATGTTTAGACATCATGAGTCCTGATCGTATGAATTGAGACTTGAATAAAAGAAACAAATGTAATTAATGTTTACAGAATTCTGCTCCCGGTTTTCTTTAAAATAATATAATATTCAGAAGCTTATGATTGGCATCCGAACCAAAAACCTACTCAAGGTTTGAACCAGAAGGATTTACTTTCTCCTTTGGATTCAATTCCTATACTATAATACAGGCGTTGTTTGTTTGTTTAAAAAAAGAGGAAATTGATGTCTTAATATTTAGAACTTATGTTCCCAGTATGTGCAATAGCATATATGTTAACCGTTAAGATGCTATAACTAAATGAACAGATACAACATATATGATTCACTGGGTTCTTTCTGCAATAGGGAATTTTCCTGGAAATACTGAAGTGAAATTGGCAGGGATCTAGTTTAGGATGAAATATAAAAGTAAAGGTTTCCTCTGTCCAGTCATTTCTAACTCTAGGAGGTTAGAAGGCTGTTTCTTAGCTGAGGGAGCCAGCATTGTCCAAAGACATTTCCATGATCACATGGCCAGCGTGACTATAAAGCCAGGGGTCTCAGGCCCAATTTCATTACGGTTCACTGCCACTGGCGCCGCAGCCCTCCCTAACAACCATAGCAATAAAGAAATAATAATGTAAAATTGAAGACACCTCACTCAACAACTGCCTTGCTTAGCAACTGTAATTCTGGTCCCAATTATGGCCATAAGTCATGAACCACATATTCTTTCCTACAGTTATAAATTCCAAGTAATTTTCTTGGTGGTTTTTTTTTTTTTACAAGCGGTAAAATAGTAAGGACTTTTTTTGTGTAATCCTTGACTGAAGCTGCTGTGCCACTCTATCAATGCTCACCACAGAAACAAATGAGTACGTTCACGTTGCAGTATAGTGTTAAGATCACTAAACTAATGAATCTAGATTTGATTTATTTATAGCTCTAGAATTCTTTTCTACAAAAGCTCAGAGTGACTAATCTGGGGATCTTCCTTCTTGTTATCCCTCTGACAGCAGCCCTGTATGTGGACATGTCTGCAAGTGGAATCAAGGAAATTCGAGGGTGGGGGGCAAGTAACAAAAGCAGCAACAGTGTAATGTTACCTGTGCAAAAGGGGGAGGGAATTGTATCAGAATGGAGCTTCTGTTTCCATCATTGAAAGAAAAGCATTTGATCCTGTAGATATGTGTGTGTGTGTATACACACACACACATATCTATATATCTATATATCTATCTAGATATATCTATGTATGTCTGTCTGTTCCACAAACATGGTCAACTATAACACTTTATTCAACCTTCAGCATGGAAGTGGCAGGCTGAAGATGCATCTCCGCATAGCTCCGCAGTTTAGGAGCTCGCCCCATTCCTGTGCTTTGGAGAACATCCAATAGGTGCCAGGGGTTTTCCCACACTGCTCTGGCACACACGGTTGGCCTGGTTTGGCACCACCAATCCGCACGCTTGGTTTCCCCGTGCTGGTCGCGTAGGAACATAACAATATGTTGTATTTATTAGTTGTTCATTTAGTACCCGTTTTGACTTGTAGATTGATTATTAGTATCCTACAACTGTTCTAACCTACACAAAAATGTACCCTATTCACAAAAATGTATCATATGACATGAGGAAGGTGTTTTGCGACATGTTGATAGTACTTTATAACATGATGACATGATGAATGTACTTTAGGATTGTGACGGAATTCATGATTAAGATCACGGTTTGTCAATTGTAGCTTATATGTACATGACAAGATGAATGTACTTTACAATTATGAATGTTTTTTATGATTGTAATCACAGTTTGCTTATTGTATGTATGTTGGTAGAGAGCATATACACCAGAGACCCATTCCATGTGTGTCCAGACACACTTGGCCAATAAATTCTGATTCTGATATAAGTTTTTCTGGGTTAAACAGGAGAGGATGGCTGATCTAGACTCCCACTGAGTATCCACAGATAAGAGTGGATTTGAATCTGGGTCTTCCCATCCTAGCCCAACACTTTAACCACGGACTCTTACCAAAGGATAAAATCCCACGGATCGGATGGAATTGGCTTCTAAGTGAGACGTACGAGGTTTTGCAGTGAGACTAGGTTCCATGCACAGCGAAGGGTAGCCTGCTAACCTCAACTGACTTCAAGCTGGTACAGGTATTCCTCAAATTACAACCACAACTGAGCTCAAAATCTAGGTGGTTATGAAATCTGTTAAGTAGATTTTGCTCCATTTTATGAGTTTTCTTGTCACATTTTCTAAGTGAATCGCTGAAGTTGTTAAAATGGTAACATGGTTGTTAAAGGACTCTGACTTCCCCATGGTCTTTGCTTGTCGGAAGGTCGCAAAAGGAGACCACATGACCCCGGGAGACGGCAACTGTCTTAAATTTGAACCAGTTTATGAAGCATCTAAATGTAAATCACATGATCGTGTGTGTGTGCTGCAATAGGCATGCGTGTGAAAAATGGTCGTAAGTCACTTTTTTTAGTGCTGTTGTAACTTTGAACGGTCACTAAATGAACTCTTGTAAGTCGAGGACTACCTGTATAGACACTTATAAAGACTAGTGTAGGTAAGGTTTGGTTTATTTATCATTGTTCCTTTTGAGGAGGTATTAGAAAAGGGCAATTGCCAGTGTAATACATTCATTAAGATAATATTTTTTAAAAAACCACAGATTTATGGAGGTGAATAAAATAGACTTATTTTTGTTTTTGGATATCCACTGGCAGAATTATCTATCCTGTTAGAAACTGTGTGCTAGATTTTTGAAGCAACATGGCTTTGTTTCGTGAACATTAGTGTGAAATTAACAAGGGAACGAAGATTCTCTCTCATTCCCTTTCCCTTTCCCTCTCTCCTCCTCCCTCTTCTCTCTCCCTCCCTCCTTCATTCTCTCTCTTCCTTTCTCCCTCATCCCTTCCTCCCTCCCTCCATTCTCCCTCTCTCTTTCCCTCCCTCCCTTCCTCTTCCTCCTCTCTCTTTCTATCTCTCTCTCCCCCCTCTTTCTCTCTCCTTCCTTCATTCTCT
>JANHFO010002412.1:34653-48057 GCA_032468095.1 Pareas carinatus | reverse complement strand
CTTTCAGTTGGTTGGTCCAGACACAGCAGGTTCTTCTAAGCATAATTTGAATTAAAGAAACCAAGGCCATTCACCTCCCCTCAGTACCTAGAACCAAAATATCACTGTGTAGATTAGGGTGAAACTTTTAAAATAGTTTAATTGCCTTCCTGTGATCTGGCAAGTTAGAGAGACTTTTCACCAATAATAGGGAAACTTAACAGTCTCCCAGACTGTAATAGCTTTCCATAAGACAAATTAAGGGGCTTCTGTAGTGAGGATTGACAGCTCACCCATTTTCCACAGCAATGGATTCTATCCAATTTTAGAAACAAAGGGCAATGCTAAAGTGTGTCTCTCTATGTTTTGTAGTCAAAAGTGACAGCAAATGTCACTTTGCTAAAGATCTAGCAAATGACACCTAGCTGCCACCTGAGCAAATGATGAATTTCTAAGAGCAGGATGAATGGGAGAGAGAATCATCATTGTAATGCTGAGTTTCAGGAACAGCCTGCAGGGAAATTATTCCCAGTCAGATCCTCTCCTAAGCCCCACCCTCAAAAAATCATCATACTTGGTTAATTGATTCTCAATATAGATTCTGGTTGCATTACAACTAAAAGGTAACAGATTCCCCATTCTGCTATAAATGGAATCAGATCCTACCCATATTCCAATGAGGCATTGTCAAAAGAATGCTGCTGTTTTAGTAACATTTTTAAAAAGGAATAATTGATTAAGTTCACTCAATCCCTTGTTCCATGCTAAACAAGGGAAAAAACATGCACCAAACATGTCAGACATACATTGACGCTGAACTGATGCCATAGCTGTCATTCACACACATGCGCCCTCGCACACACAGACACTTTAGCATTTATCAGTTTTGCATAGATACCAGATTATGTGTATTTGTCTCTGGTTTTTGTTCTTTAATTAAAATAGCAATGATCCTGGTCAAATAATCATTCATTCTAGTGCTGTTATATTAAAAAAAACCTTTGAAACCCAAAGGGTTTGTGTGTGCATGTGTGAGTAATGGTCAAAGAAAAATCTTGAAATATTAAACAGACGAGGAATGGATTATATCAGACCCCCTGTTTCATAACCATAATACACTATGCTTAGAGCTCTATAGCTTTTCCCCCATTGTGCATTTAAGCATCAGCTATCCAGAGGGTGCCTTGCATTTTAAAATAGACTCAGTTTCATTATACTAGTTGTTTCTTCCCTTGTGAAAAAAAAACAAAAACCTCACTCAGATATATCTTTATTTTAATTTCCCAGATAGCAAAACCCCAGTGGGATAATCTCCTAGCAATCCATATGTGAAGGCAGGTTTTCAGTTCAGCAAATCCTCAAGTTATTTGATTTGATCTCAGAACAATCTAATTGAAACAACGGAAAGCCACAAAGTATAGTTCTTACACGCATCTCTTTAAGGTTAATGAAAGATAGTTTTAAAATAATGAAATCAACCTTATGGCCAATAGGTGAATTCATATTCAATAAATCCAGGATTTTCAATCCTCAAATAGCATATTAAATATAATCTTTGGAACTGATTCACACTGAATTATGAACATTGAATTGATTGCATCAAAGCTGCTTTACAGGCAGCACATAAGCAAAATCCTTGATACATGCAGAACAACATTGTTATAAATGTTTTCCAAGAACCTGCTGGAAGGGCAGAATATAAATTTCTATAACTAAATAAACAGTAAAAATCAAATTATTAGGAACCTGAAAAGATAATATTGGCTGGTTTGGGACTGTGATATTGGAGTAGGCTCAAAGTTGAACAAATAGTTCTTTATATTTTACATTATTTATTTATTTGATAGGTTTATACTCTACTTTTCCCCAGAAGCTCAAGGCAATATTCATCCATTTTATATTCACTGCATTGCCCCATGAGGGAAACTTAGCTGTGATAGAGAGACTGGCCAGCCCAAAACCCAATTCGCTTCCATTTCTAAAGATGGAATTGAACCTGAATTCCCCAAGTCCTAATGTAATACCTGAATTCAATATCACACTGCCTCTACCTCTGTAATGAATTCGGTGAAACTGAATTCCCCAAAATAAAAGCAAGTTCTGTGTGTTTGTTTGTTGTGGATGCCCAGTAGAGACTGAACAATGCAAGCTGAAATAATGGCTGTCACCTTGCTTCCTGTCACAGGTTCATTTGCTTCCCACAACAAGTCATGCTTCCAATGGCAAGATCAGTGTGAAAATGCATCCCATCTCCTTACTGGAACTCTTTGCGAAACTTACTGAAAATTTGACTGCACCACAATCCCTTGAGTTGATTGGATATAGTTGAGTTAACCAATCAGATTCAAGGAGGTTCTAATCTGCAGTAGACAGTATTCCTGAAAGTTTAAGATCATCTCTACTTCTGTTCCTCCCACCAACACCTTTATGTCCATTAATCACACCAGCCTTAACTAATTTGCCTCAGAAGAATGAGCTCATGAAAGTTCAGAATTCATGAATCTAAACATTTGCCATCTTATATTAAGTAACATGGATGACCAACTGAATAGAGTCCCTTCTCAGGTTACCCATGATAACTAAGATGATGAAGAAATGGGACTTTAAAAATTCCTGTTTTGCCATTTACTAAGTTTATCTCACCTTCAAATTATAAATGCCTTTTACTTACTGAATGCTTGTCCTGTAAGTGTTTACAAATATTTGTCAATCACAGATGCATTCCCTTGAGCCCTTCCAATCGGGCATTATTTATTGTAGATAAGTATTTCTCACTTCTTAAATATACCACTCCATAAGGCAGTCAGCAACGTAGCTTCTCAAATAAATAAATAAATCAAACAGCCAAAGTAAAGCAAAGAAATTACCTAAAATAAAGCACTCTCCAACTTCATTGATCCATTAAGAATCTTATGTCTCAATCTCTCTTATTGAAACCAATTGCATTCAAGAAGATGCAGCATCTTTCTCACTTGTAATGTTCTGCCAGGTGAATATTGCTTTTATAACATTTGGGAAAAGAGCAATATCTTCACAAAGTTCTACAGGGATTTTGTTCTCATGAGCCATGAGAGATGTACTGAAAAATAAATATCAACTGACTTATGAAAGACTTTAGAACTCATTGGAAGACAAAGGAACTTCTCATAACTGAGGTCCAAAGTTCATTCCCTGGCACTCCCAGTTAGAATGATGGTCATTTCAGCTTAGAATATTTGCAGATCACAGCAGACCGTGTTGGGCTAAGTTGGCTTAAAGGTTTTTAAATATATTTCTTTTTTAAGCTTCACAAGTTAAGCTAATCACCCACTGCATTGTGATTTGTAGACATTTGATTGATATTTGAATAAACTGCCTGAAGGTAACAAATTAATCTGACAGAGGAAAATGAACCAAGCCCAAATATTGCTTCTAAAGTCTACCATTGCTAATTTTTTGAAAGCAGTTTTTCCCCTCCAGGTTTACTTAAAATAATGGCTGTTGTCCACATAACCAGTATCTGCTACATCATCTTCCATCTAGATGTAATCTGGAGATATATGTTAAACAAAAACTTTATTGTTGTTACTTTTCAAATAAAAGATGTAAAGCAGCATTTAATACGATCTAAATGTTTGGATAAATATTCAAAATTTAAATTCATGCTGAAATAATATGACAATTTACCACAGCCATTTTTTCAGGCCCTTCATAATCTGTATTACATAAATGAGAATGTCCTCTTTGCTTATCAACATGATATGCAGAACTTCTGCTAGTCAAATACAGAGGACAATTCAGCTTTCATGTACTTATATGGATAAACAATGTTCAACACCTCTTGTCTGATACGCTATCTATGCCTGACTCCCAGTCACCAAGTCTTTTCCTCCTCCTCCTCCTCCTCCTCCTCCTTTCAACAATAATGTTCCACTAAATACTCCTAAAGTATCTCTTTTATCAAAATATTTTATACTATATATTGTTTCTTTATGCTGTTAAGATTCCAAGCCTCAGCTCGTTCGTTTCCATCCATCCATCCATCCATCATATTTATATGGCCACCCATCTCATATATATGATTTTGGTGGCTAGCAAGTAAAACAGAATGAAAACAGAATAGAAACACAACCAATTAGTATAGACAAAAGTAACATAAAATAGCTCCAGCAGCAGTCATAGTACACCACAATAAACACAATCAAAGGAAGAGGCTTGCCCATACTACCCGGGCCCCAAGCAGAATTCTGGTGGCAGCATCAAGTTTTTATTGCCTTCCAAAGGCCAGCAGAGTCATTAAGAAGTCTAATCTGTGGGGTGGGAGGATGATGTTCTATAAAATGGGTACCATAGCAGAAACTCTTCTTGGATCCCACCAGATGGCACTTCCCCCATGGACTAAGACCATTCATCTTCCTGAGATCTAAAAGTCCAGAAAATTTCTACAGTTTGTGAATTGTCTTCTAGATAATTCAAAACCCCTCACTACTTTCTCAGTAGCCAAATGTTGTGTTGCCACAAGGAAAATACAGTAAGGCATAAATAGTCACAGGAATAACCAGTGCTGGCTTATACACTACTTTAGATTCAATATACAGATTCTACAACTGTATTATTTTGTTTTAGGTGACATGTATTTTGGTTTCATTCTTTGTAGTATTTTAGATTTATACTTGCACAGTTTATTAAAATAGATTCTTACAGTAAGTTATATTACACTTTTTATTATAGAAACTTCTTGCTATGTTGTTATTTTACCTCATCTATTTCATTTGACTTTCACTGTATATTGTGTAAAATTTACTGGCAACCTACTGAATAAACATCACTACTACTAATCTACTTTCAACTTTATTTGATGGGGAGGATTATCCTAACTTTAGGGTAATCTTCTTTCTTTATGTAAAAAATGCTTTTATTTGAGTTTCTTCTCAGTATGTAAAACTGTGAGTTTATCCAAGTTATTGAGTTTATCCAGACTATAACAAAATAGATGCCCATGGGATGATCACAGAAATTTATTATCATGGAAGAATACCAGATTCACTTGTGCCAACAACAATATGATTCACCATGCTGAAAAAAACCTAAATATAAAACCGCTCAAATTGAAACAAGCCAGAAGCACCAGCCTGAAGATGGTGATTGAGACCTCACCGAAGCGACGCCAAGAAACTCGCAATCTTACATGGGAAAAAACCCGAACATGCTGAAACCTACATAACTATACCTGTGAAAATCTGCGAAAACATATACATAGTGTTTATGGGAGACATATTTTTGACATCAACAAAAATATTGGTCATTTGTTTATCCTGTAATATCTGTCTTTCAGTCTTCTCCTTCTCCTTTGTTAATCATACTTTGTTTGGTTTCTAAACTATGGACATCAATTATCTAAAGCAGTGGTCACCGATCTTTTGGAGCTCAGGGACCACTAAATTCATAATTTTAGATTCCATGGACCACTAATATCAATCTTTTAGAAAGATACATATATAAATAATGATCAGAGAACTTCCATTTTACTAATATAAAAGTGTCAGGGCACCCCTGGCCTATGTTCCATCCAACCGAGTTATCATGGCTAGGCTTGGCATACTGTTGTCTTGTGCCATCTCTTCTGTGACTATTATACTGTTGTGTGACTTGGCTCACGCTTACTTCCTTAGTAACAGAAACACTGGACCCATAACCAGTGTCAGGGCACCCCTGGCTTATAACCAATGTTGGCCACAAGCAGATTCCTTGGTTGCAAGGATGGTGCACAGAACGAAAGTGCCTGTACTAGAAAGTAGCAGTGTAACACAAGCACAGACTGCAGTCAAGTGTAAAAAGCCTTTATACTCAGAATAGTCAAGCACAGTCCAATCTCAAAGTCAACAGTGGAGTTATCAAAAAACAGTCAAGCAGTCCTTCTACTAACCAAGTTAATGAGTTGTTTTTGAGGATTCTTCACCAAGACAGTTGGCCAGCAATAAACAGCAATACAGGAACCAATACAGAGACATAGATCACACAGCAAGAATCACCAAGCGAGAGAGTGAGTGAATTAGAATCTGGTGCTCATATACTCTAGGTCCTGGGCTAATTGCGATAGGTGTGGCTCAGCTTGGTTCAGCTGGTCAACCACTTCAGCAAACCAACCTGCAGGATTCTTAAAGGGATCACAACCCATATAACCCTAACAGGTAGCATACACATTGTCCATGTTTCCTTTTCTCTCTCTCTCTCTCTTCCTCCCTTCTTCGCTCCCCCCCTCTTCATGTCCAAATTGGAAAACCATGCCACCAATTTCGAAACAATAATTGGATAGTAGTGATAGCTGGGATTACAGATAAATAAGCTTAGTATCCATCTCTGGTCAAGATTTAAGTTGCTTGCTCCTTTCTTGGAGAAATATGTGAGAAACTAAAGAAAAGGAAAAATATGGAGTACATATGTGAAGGATAAATATATATATACAGGCATCTCAAAATTGTTCCTAAGGGGATCCTTCCTCATTATATAATATATAATTTAGATTGGATGGACATATTACTTTAATAAGAAATCAGAGTGATTTAGTCAGATTTACTATATTGCATACATTCATAATTCAGCCTCATATCAGATAGCACATCTGAATTAGAGATTGAAGAATTATACCCTTCTGAAAGCTTTTGCTCTATCCTAATTGTATTTAGTGGAATGCAGTTAAACATGGACAATAAAATCTATCATAATACAGTTTGTGCCTTGATACTATTATATCTGTATCAACTTATCAAGCAAAGACTAAAAACTAAAAAATATAGCAAGAAATTCAATACATATATACTGTATTTACAGACTAAGACTAGAAGTACCATTTTCAAGTAGTAACAGATTATTTCCTTCTATTTTATCTCATAATAATCCTTCATTCAAACCCTCTTCATTGTTATGAATCTTCTATATTTATCATCTGAATATCATCTTTGTTTTCACTGAACTGTATAATCTGGTCAGTATGTGAGCTATAAATAGGAGACTGATTCCAAAAGCAAAGATTCCAAAGGCAAATATGCATATGTGTGCATGTTCACATGTGTTGTGTGTGGCAGAAGCAACTCTGCTAGACATCTTTTAACTTCTGTATGTCTAACACAGTTGTTCCTGACACACACCACACATGTGAACATACACATATATGCAGACTCTTTTTTAATAAATAAATGGATGTTAATATCAGATATTTCTTCTAAAAAGGAGTTGTTGCTCAATGTAGAATACATGCTTTGCATTGATCTGGTCCTACAGCTAGGAAAGACAGCAGGGTGAAACCATGGAGGTCTCTATCAAATAGAACATTGCATATTTTCAAAGAGTTGCTTCACTTTGATTAAGATTCATGGACATTATATTTTGAAGTAGTTTCATAAAGCATGACAGCCCACCACCACAGGCACAGTTTTAATTGTAACATATATCACACCGTTTGTTTTAATTTGTTGGAGAAAATGGTTTTTAGGTAAAAGTAGCACATGAACCAAAGGTAGTTTCCAGCTAAGAAAAGTCTACAACCATTTTTATTTGTTTATTTGCTTGATTTATATGGCCACACATGTCATTGTATTGACTTTCAGTGGCTAACATCAGATTTAAAAAAATACAAAAATAACTAGTTTCATATCAAACAGAAGCCAAGAAAACAGAGTGTGCTGCTTCTGCAGCATGAAATTCCTTATTGACACGTGTGGGAAGTACAACTCTCAGAACTACCAGTCACCATGGCTATAACCATGTTGACTGAGAATTCTGGGAGCTGTAACTAAGTACTCACCTGGAAGGGGACAAAAGTTGGGTAAAAGCTAGTTAGACAACATAGATTTCAAGTGATTAGTGGGTTCGTGTTCATTATGAAATGTACATTTGTGTTAAAATATCTATTTATTTAGTTAATTTTTGATTAAGGATAGTTGGAAATTTTGCCTGCTACAGTAAAGATGTGTGTGTGTGTGTGCGTGTGTGTGAATTTTATTTTGATACTGATCTAAAACCATTTCAGCTTTTAATACTTAAAGTGGTGTTATAAAATACTGTGGCACATCATATAGATCACAGCTCCATTTGTTTCATACCCGCTAACCTACAGGAAGTCTTGCACTCGTCTCAAATGCCTTACAAATCATATGATTGCATGGTTACTCATTCCAAGTAGGGGAGATACGTTTTCATGCAGTGGGAGCAGGTGGTGGGAAGTTGTTTTGATGAGGTTACAAAGCTCCTCCCACCATTCCCCAAGCAGCAGCCTAATCTGCGTCAGCAGTAATTGTGAGCTTTGCATAGCTTTTACAAGGAGGGTGAGTGCAAGCGATACATCAATATGTGATCTCAAGTCGAGACTTAAATGTTCCCTCTAAGTGGCTGCTCTTTCCAGGACTAAAGGTTAACTTGTCCATTCTCCACGGAGGGATGTTTTTGGGGGAGTGGGGGATAAACACGGAACAGTCTTGCTTCATATTTTGTCCTACCTAAAGAGGGTGGATTTGTTCAGATTCCACACACCCACACCCCACACCCACACCGGATTATTTCGCTGGTCAGACTTCAGCGTAGCCAAGAGAAAAGGGAGAGAATCTGTTGTATATAGAGGAGGTTTTAATGAGCAGCTGCGCCCCTGGGGACCGCAAGCTGGAGTCGAACGCTGCTGCTTTCCGGTCTCTTGCCATTTCTTCACTTGTTCCCCTGCCTCAATTTGTTTTCCACCAAGGGGCCTAAGGAAAGCAAAAGGGGAACTGTCCAAGGTGCTAGAATGCTGGCTGCTCGGCTACCGGATGGAAACGGATTGCAGGGAAAGTGAAGCCTCAGATTACGAGGTAGGCTTGCTCTTTGTTTGAGAATCCCTGATTAATCAACAACAGCATCAACAGAAAGGGAGAGAGAGAGAAGGCGGCGAGGGGGGAGGAGAGGACAGAGGGAAGAGTGCAAGAAAGACTGTTTTACAACCTTCCGTGTTTGGATGGCAACAAGGGCTGCTTTTCCAACTGCACGAAGCCATTTGGATACAATGCTTTCTATCCATTCTTTTTCTTTCTCTTGGTCTCCACAGCATCCACTCCAATGAGGCACCTCAACCCCTTCTCTATCATCACATATGCTGGTGCTGTAATCTTCTGTGTGGTGAAGTGGGCAAAAAAACCTCCCATTTCATTTCTTTCGGACTTCAAAGCAGGGTATCACTGGTACCCCCTGATACCTTAACTGTCGTTTCTTTCAAGGTGGATTTAAGATGCCAGATCCTCTTTCTTCCCAATATTGCATTTTTTGAAAGTCAAACTTTAAAAGCCTTCTTTTAAATCCTGTATGGAGAAGACCTGCATTTTGAAATAAAAATATCGACTTCTGGAGATGCAGAATGCTACGATTTGGATATCTTTGCCAAGGAGATCTCAAGCACTTTAACTGAAGAAAAACTGAGCCAGTCTGCAAAATCTGTTGTTGTTGGGTTTTTTTTTTAAATGGTGCTGAAATATTCCTTCAGACTGCACTGAGCGAAATCATAGGAAAGGGCTTTTACAGATAAAAGTCACCTTTAATCATTGCACTTAGCAGTCCCCCAAGGACTTTAATCTTGGTATGTATATATATGTCTATGCATGTATGCATGCACATACGTTATTCATCCATTCATCCATCTATCCATCTATCCATCCATCCATTTATTCAAAACAATCTCCAAGCATCTAATGAAATGAAATGAAATGCCTGTAAAAGATGTGTATCAGCAAAAATTGATTTATTTACACTCTATAAGCATCTAATGAAAAACTTTCTGTGTTTTAAAAATATTAATTAAACAGCAGCTAAACTAAAATGTAATGTATTGGGATTTTTCTTCTTCTTTTTTTGTGCATTAGACTGTCTTATAAGAAAATTTGGTGGGTGGAGTGCTCATTTGTAAAAGCCATGCTAAATTATTAAAATGGTTTTTCCTATTTTTCTGAAATATATATTGCAAATATCTTTTATAGCTACATTAGTTATTTCTCATATAAAGCATGCCATTAATATTTCACATTTTAAATTTATTTCTCTTAGACAAAATATCTTCACTTTACCTTGTTCTCTTCTCTACATGCCCCTCTAAGACCATAATGAGATATACTTAAGCAAATATGATATATCTTTCTTTGAACCTAACCATGCAGCCCTAGTTATCTATAGATAAGCTTAATTTGCCAGTTGTGGGTGTTTCTGGCTGTTGAGACTCTAGCTATATGTTATTTGCTTGTTAGGAAATTGCATTTGGGATTAAGACACATGTAAAAAAAGCATCGTGGCATAAATGTCTTACCACTGACAAGTAAACCACCATAATAACAGTATCAGTGATCCATAATCTTCAAGCCTTGAGGACTATGGCCTGCAGGGCAAAAAATCTATTGTGCAAATTATGCCCATCCTTAATATATGCAGTTTGTAAAGTTCTTTATTGCTAGTACTTTTTTTAGGTATAAAAGTAGCATTTCTTCATTCTCTCTGAAGTCCTGTTGGGAAAAAATACACATATATGTAAATGCACATATGCAAACACAACCACATAAACATGCCCGTACACATACCAGTACACATGATCTTGCATGTACACATACACCTATATAATAAATTAATGCAACGGTGCATAGAAAGTTTCTAGGTAGGTTGAACTTACCCAAGAGTTTCCAGAAAAGTTTAGACTTTACCCTATCTTGGCCATTATCAGTAATCTTAGCACTTCATAAAAAAACCCTAGATAATATTTTACAGCATGTATACCATGTGGAATCAGAATCATTTCCTTTCAAAAATTAGGTCCACTTAAAAATTAACAAGGAAGAAGCTAGACACAATATGAGAGTTTCATTGACAATATGCCTATCAGAGAAATTATATGCCTTCGAAAAGCCAAGGCAGCAACTCTGAAAGAAGGGAATCTAGAGTGCAATGCACCTATAGTGGTGCTGCAGTCAGCAGTTGGTACAAACAGAGTGTGGTCTGTCTGTATGGCACTTAAATGTCTTGTCAGTATTTAAATCAATCAAAGAGAATCCAAATGCTACAATTGGAATGGAATGCATCTACTATTTGATGATGTCATCATTCCATTAGAATTTACATGTGCCAAGAAATGTACATATCAAAAAGAGGATAAAGAGGAATATGTATGCTGACTTGTGTAAGCTTGAAAACCTGTTCCTTTTTCGACTTAGTTGAAAAAAAAATCAACTATAACTCAAGAGCGGGATGTAAGTGATAGGAACTTAATTTCTCATTTCTAGAATAGATTATCTTTTAACAACCTGTCCTATCCCTTTGTCCACATTTTGTTTCCATTCCAGCACAACACAGCTCAAACCACACGTGCAAATTGCATCACAGTAACCACTTGAACCTCTACACAAGGAACTTCATGTGGCTAACCATATGGGTCAAGAGGCTTCTTAGGCTGACTAGGGAATTTTCCATTCAAATCTTATGAAAATCCAAATGAGGATTTGGAGTGTGATGAAAATGACCAGGAGTCAAGCAGAGAGCTGTTTTGACAAATGAGCATCATTCTGCAAAATTTGCATAAGAGACACTTTGATGTAGAGATTATAATACTGAATTAATACTGGCTAAGCCCAGATACAGTTCCCAACTGTGTCATGAAACTTATTAGATGACCTGACTTGTACATCATTTGAAACTGAACTACCTTCCAGAGGTATAATAAGAGCAAATAGAAGATGTACAGTATATTTTTTTCTGTAGCATCTTGAAGATGTCTCTTCCCCCATAATGCCGTTAATGGAGAGGGGAAATGTAAGTTTACTTCTTTTTGTTTATGAAGAATTTCCTCCAGTAAAATGGTTGAGGAATTCTATACAAAGAAGAAGTTGAAATGAGCCACACACTAGTTTCCTTATCTGTTTATGTACTATCTATCCATAATCTTTTCAGAAAAATTCACTCTACCCCTTGGCACTTCTCTCCATTCTATAAATCATCAAAATATTATGATTTGACCTTACTGTCTTCAACCTATCTCTCTAAATTGGGATTGTAATTTGCAGAATTACCGAGGAAGAATTTCTTGAAATTTAATTAGCAATTCATCCAGAAACTACTAAATTATGGAAATCTGACAACGCGAGCTGCTAAATGAGATCAGGAACAATGCACATACTTTTACATATATGTTCTTCATCATCATATTATAGTCTTAGATGTACTGGAACATTATTGTTTAAGTAGTCTGACATAATTCATGGATTTCCACCATCCCCTTTACTGACTGATTTTAGCATCTGAGTTCTTCAGGGATTTTTTTGATATTAAGTCATCACTTTTCAGGAAATCAGAGACACTTGTCTGAAAAATCCAATCAATTATTTATTTTCATTTCCTGAAATTGTATATGCATTGTTATCATCCTACTGCAATTAGTCAGGGGAGTAATCACTGGAATGTATCATACAGTACTATGTAATCTGAAAGTATCAACAGGAAAAATAAAAGGTAAAAAGACAACTTCTGAGAACTTCATTTCTTCTCTGCAGAAAACCTTTTGCACAGAATGATTCTAAGGCATTCCTTCCTATCATAACACCCCATCATGACTGTAAACACATGATGAAGGAAAAAGTAGTTTAAAATTTTTAAACCATGCTGTGTTTTAAAGGAAACTTTGATCTCCATACATAAACTTCTGACTTGTGGCAGAGTTAGGTGGCTGAGTATTTTCTCTAGTCATCAAATGACAAGCTTCTATAAGCAGTATGACATTTACTCTTAAACCACTGATATTAAGTGTTGAATTGATAACTGGTTAACCAATAATCCATCCAATAGCACGAATAAGTGGTGATTACACTTTGATCTGTAGGCAAAGTAGGTTAATCAAGAAACTAAAATGGACAGGGCAATCCTATGTTTTGCCACAATGAAGAAAAGAAGTTTCCCACAATCCTAAAATGCAGATATTTTCTAAAAAAAAAAAGATTGAACATATTTAACAGACATGAAATGCAATTCAGGAGATAAGAACTTTGTGAAGAAAAGTGAGAAATGTTCTTGTAAGTAAAGACTGGCTGTAGCCTTAAAGGCTTATTTTCAGAAAAAATATGGTTTCACAGAGCATTGTATATTTTCTTTGTATACAATAGGTTTAAAACAGTGTAAGAGACCAAGCACAATAAAGGATATGTAGAAAACATGCAACCTACTTTAAGTATTAATAAAGTTAAATGTTATTACTACAATCAACTCAGTCTGCTATGTATAGACAATGAAATTTTGAAATCAAATTATTAAAGGCTAAATGTAGTGATTTTTCTAGAATATACAGGATTTTAACATAGCAAAGTGATTACCGTATTTTTCGCACTATAGGATGCACCTGACCATTAGACGCACCACGTTTTTAGAGGGGGAAAACAGGAATAACATATTTTTTCCTGC
>JANHFO010002404.1:0-10195 GCA_032468095.1 Pareas carinatus | reverse complement strand
GCCGGCGTCCCGATATAGCCAGTTATCACCAACACTGGCTATCGGGGGCGATACACTGGCCCCTGCGGAAAGGGCTCACAACTTGGGCGTCCTCCTGGACGCACGGCTGTCTTTAGAAGACCATATGACAGCCATGGCCAGGGGGGCATTTTATCAAATTCGCTTGATTCGCCAGTTGCGCCCTTTTCTCGATCGGGACTCCCTATGCACGGTCACTCATGTCCTGGCCACCTCTCGCCTGAATTATTGCAATGCACTCTACATGGGGCTCCTCTTGAACCATACCCGAAGGCTGCAGATGGTCCAGAATGAGGCCACGCGGGGAATTGTGGGGGCCAGGGGCCGTACCCATGTGACCCCCCCTCCTGCGCAAGCTGCACTGGCTTCCTGTGGTCTTTCGAGTGTGTTTCAAAGTTTTGGTTATGACCTTTAAAACGCTCTATAGCATGGGTCCAGGATATCTGCAGGAACACCTACTACCAGCCAATATCTCCCACAGGCCAGTACGCTTGCACAGAGAAGGCCTCATCAGGGTGCCGTCAGCCAGACAATGCCGGCTGGCGACCCCCAGGGTGAGAGCCTTCTCTATGGCAGCATCAGCCCTTTGGAACGAACTTCCCCCGGAAATACAGACCATTACTGATCTCCAAGCCTTCCGTCGGGCCTTAAAGATGTTTTTATTTACCCAAGCCAGGCTGTTCTGAACCCCTCTTTTATAGGGTAATTTGGTTTTAAATGTTAATCGTAATTTTAAATTTTATCCAGCCGATGTTTAATTATTTTAAGGGTCTTTTAGTGTTATATTAATGTTGTGTTTTATTTTGGCTGTACACTGCCCTGAGTCCTTCGGGAGAAGGGCGGTATAATAATTGGAAAAATAAATAAAAATAAAAATAAACTGTGGCAAGAAAAGTCATAAAGTGGAGCAAAACTCACTTAACAATTTTTTTCACTTAGCAACATAAATTTTAGGGCCAATTGTAAGTCGTATGTTGAGGACAACCTGTAGCAATTCTGCTTCTACCACCTGCAACTGTGCATTTGTCAGTAACATTGGAAAGGAATCCTTCACCTTGCTTGTTATTATAAGCTTGGAGTATGAAATTGCTCCCTTCGTTTGCAAGAGAATGATCAGTAACTATTTTCTGCTCTATCCATACTTGTATCCATATTGTGTGCGTCAAGAAAGACTATGAAAAACATATTTGAGATGGCTATTTTGGGCCATTCAGAAAAGAAGAATCTCTTTCGGGACATCTTTCCTATGTCTTTTAAACATTCTAGTTATTTTTGTCAGGAAAATGCATGTTAGATTGTGAAGTCACCAGGAGACAAAGATTTTACCTTTATAATAAAGTAGTATGTGATCTTTCCTTACTTGCTTGCTTACTTACTTACTTATTTATTTATTTGTTTGTTTGTTGCATTTGTATGCTGCCCCTCTCCTAGGACTCGGGGTGGCTCACAGCAATCAATACAATCCATGCAGTATAATACATATTAAAAACATTTTAAAATTTTAAAATACAATCATACACCATTCATGGCCGGATCTCACCCGAACATCAGGCGAGATCAACAGCCCTAAGCCTGCCAGAAAAACCAGGTCTTCAAGGCCTTTCAGAAGTCCAATAGGGTGGGAATGGTCCGGACCTCAAGAAGTAAATGGTTCCAGAGAGCTGGGGCAGCCACAGAGAAGACCCGCCCCCGCGGGCCCGCCAGCCGGCATTGCTTAGCTGATGGGACTTGGAGGAGACCAACTCTGTAGGATCTCACCAGTCACTGGGAGACATGCAGTAGAAGGCGGTCTTGGAAATAGCCTGGCTCTAAGACATGTAGGGCTTTAAAGGTGCACCGGGAGCCAGTGCAGCTCGCGGAGAATTGATGTAATGTGGGCATACTTAGGTGCGCCCACAATGGTTCGCACGACTGCATTCTGAACCAGCTACAGTCTCCGAACACTTTTCAAGGGTAGCCCCATGTAGAGCGTGTTACAGTAATCTAACCATGAGGTGATAAGGGCATGAGTGACTGTGCGGAGCGCCTCCTGATCCAAATAGGGTCGCCAATGGTGCAATTATGCATATTTTTGATCCTAATATTCAAAAGAAAGAACTATTTACATTTTTTATTCCTTATACCTAGTTGGTATGTAGACAAATGGTAGTTCATCTGAAGTTCCCCAATTTTTTGGAGCCAGTAAATGCATTTTATATGCTCAGAGCATGTTGTGGTAGAATGGGACAACTTGCTGTGGCCAACTCACCATGGCCAACTCACCATGGCCAACTCACCATGGCCAGTTTGTGTGACCAATTTGCCTCAGCCAGCTTAGCAGGGGCCAACTCACTGCATGATAATTCAACAATTCAATTTAATTATTTAAAATAATGTAAAAAATATTTTAATTTTGTCATTCATATTTTTTTGTCCCTCCTTTTGCATCCTTTCTATAATGATTCTACTCCACCCTTTCTTGGATATTAATTTAACTCTTGTCCTGTGCCAAGTTGTCCATGGCAAGTTGCCCACACTGAGTTGGCTGAGGCAGGTTGGCTGTGATGAGTTGTTGTAGACCCGTTGTGGGTGTTCAGATACAATTACTGCAACAGAAGGTACCCATTTTCAAAATGTCTGCCATAGTGCTTCTGTCCAGTTATAAAATTCCAATTCACCAAAAGACAAAATGGCATGTTTGATCTGTGCCACTCCATTTTACACTTTTCCCAATTGCCCACTAAGAATAAAGCTGTTGCCCCCACATTAAGGAACCTCTTGTCCCGAGAGGTGAAGCTGGCCACCACTCTCCTGGCCTTCCGCAAAGGGGTCCAAATTGGGCTGTGCAGCATTGCATGGGGGGCACAGAGGCCATGCTACCCTGGGAATGACTGGCCCCATAAGAAACCCCCTGCTCATGTTAACAATTGCTAAATGCCTCTCTTGGAATTTTGTTACCTCTTTTGAAATTTCCTATTGTTATATTAAAATTTTAAAATTTGTTTTAATATTTTAATGTTAATTTTATATGTTGTTTATATATATTGATTGCATTGTATACCACCCAGGCTTTCTCTCTGGGAAGAGGAAGATAGGCAGTTAAGAAATAGAATAAATAACTAAATAAGAATTCCAACTTATCTTTGTCCTTTCCTGGCCAGAAAGGTACATGTATAGAAGAGGCACAAGACTGCAATCACTCACAATTTTGTTTTCCCAGAAGGCCCTATGTAGAGCCTAATGTCATTCCTAGGAAGGCTTCATAGCAAGGTGCCTTGCTATGCAATATGTTTGCTTTTAAAATACTGAGTGTAATTATTAATATTTCAATATGTGAGAAATCTCTCTCTTTCTCTCTGCAAATTCATGTGGAAAGAACATATTGATTCTTATGCTTGGTCAAATCCTTTTCTTATGTCATTTTGGCAGATCCAGGTGTGTATAATAAACCTGAGTTAAATATATTTCTTTAGAACCTGCTGGGAAGCAGCTGTTTAGTCCAGGACATGCTCTTGTAGTAATAAAATACAAGGTTAGAACATAAAGCACTTACATTTCAAGGTTGTTTACATTGACAGGATTTTAGAAGGGCATTTCCCATTATAGGTGCTCGGTAAATGTCTATGCTTCGCTTATGTATTAGGAAACTCTGGAAGTTGAAGCCCACACATCTGGTACCTACATTGTGAAAAACTGTTTAAGGAGAAATTATAATCATTCTGGATTATCTCCATCTATGGAATTAACACTATAGCATGTTTCACCTGTTGCCTATTAAGAAACTATTCAGAAGCTAAGATCACTGTGGTTAGAAAAAGGATTAATTTGAAATAATCTACATGCTATTAATAAAACTTGAACTGAAACCAACCTATCATAAAATTTAATCTTCAGACATTTACCTTCTGTTATAAAAAAATCACTCACTCTGCCAGCTGAACTGTGTAATGTTGAGATTTACTGTGTTTATAACCCAGTAAAAGTCACACTTGTTTTCTTTATTTCATTGACATGTTCTCAGAGGGAAAAAATGCATATTTTCTTTAGAGATAACAACTCAGAGGCATCAATTTTGAGTACTTTCAGCCATAGCGAAGGGTCAAACTAGATATAATTTTTATCACCCAGTTTGGATGACTTTATTTTCTTTTACTAGCACTATTTAAACCTCTTGGAATTCAGTACAATAGATGTAATATAGCCACTGAGAATTAAAATAGAGATTAGACAAAGGCATGAATGATGGGACTTGGTAGTTTTTAGTAAAGTCATCAGGAGTCAAGTACACCTCAAGGAAGGCTTGTTTTTTTCCTATGAGACCTAGTCACGTAGGCTGATAGAAGCTAGACAGGTGTCAGTATCAAATTCATTTTTGTAAAAACAATCAGCCAAAGCCACCATTTATGAGGAAAGGGAAATCATCATTTTCCCCCCATGTTCATCTTCTTTGATAACTAAAGCACCACTATCAGTGGTGCAGTTGATCATCCAGACAGGTCTTCTGTACATATTACTTTCTGGCTGTAATCCTAAAATTAACCCACTGTGAGGTTGCCACAACAATTGCTCATAGAAGTAGATGCTGTTTTCCCTTGATGCAGTGAAGAAGCTTTTATTTGTTTGTTTATTTATTTCCCTCCTTTATTATTTTTAGAAATAACTCCAAGCAATTAACGCCTAATATTCCTTCCTCCTCCTATTTTCCCCACAACAATAAACCTGTGAGGTACGTTAGGCAGAGAAAGAATGGCAGGCCCAAAGTCACCCCTCTGGCTTTCATACTTAAGCAGAGATTAAGAAGGAAAATGAACCCAATTAGTTGCCTGTTGAAACTGAAACAGCTGTTTCAGTTTACTTAATAGTAGGGTTGGTCTTGAATTTTTGGTTTCATTTAGCATAACTGTTCTGATGATTATGTTGTAATTTTTTTGTATTAAATTTAGGACATCCATAGCCTAATAAATCCTGCTTCAACATCCAAACCCAGGATATTGAAAGCAAATCAGTTTCAGTCCTCCAAATGTGTAGTTGGGGAATGATTGGTGGTAAACAGCTCAACCACAATCATCCCCTCTTCAGAGAAACAATGCCTGATGTTAGGAAATGACAATCCAATTGTCTGTCACACCCATGTCCCACTGGACTTCGTCTGTGTAGAATCAACAGTCTCTATGACACAGAGAAGAGATATGTTCTTGGCGGATTCTCGCCTCTTGTGGTTTTGATTTGCTTTGAACTTGCTAGCACTAATGAAGTAGATTGGACTCCAGAAAATGGCAAGAGTGAGTGTAATTCTTTTTTAACAAAGAATGCCTTTGAGGAATCATCTATAAAAAGTAAAATCTCTTATGTATTAAAACTCGACTACTGGTGACTATACCAACATTACTATGTTCTTCTTAGTCCAATGCAAAAATTGCCATCATCTCCTTTCAGAATTTTTTTTATTTATATATTATAAAAATAGAGAATTGAAACACAGATATTTTAAAGAAAAGTAATGTAGACAGATTTCAGACTTGTTTTGCTCTGCCCCCTATTTTATTTTTTATTCTCATTTTATCAGAATCCAAAACTTCTTAAAAAGAGCCAACTGCAAAAGAGTTAGAAAAATTCACCCCAGTTTCTGTCTTTCCACAGAAAATGTGTCTTCCCAAATAGCTTGTCACCCACATTTCATCATTTTAGCAATAAAATCCAAGTGCAGAATAATTATTTTTAATTATTGTTAAAAAAGTACTGGGAATCTTTTCTTGTTTCACCAAGAAATGTATAGTAATTCTATAAGGATTCCAAATTCCAAATAACAGAATTGGAAGGTCTTCTAGTCCAACCCCACCCACCCCTGCTCAGGTAAGAGACTCTATACCATTTCAGACAGATGGTTATCCAATCTCTTCTTAAAAACTTCCAGTGTTTGAGGATTCACAACTTCCTCTGATTAATTGTTCTGTCAGGAAATTTTTCCTTAGTTCTAGGCTGCTTCCCTCCTTGATTAGTTTCCATCCATTGCTTCTTGTCCTGCCTTCTGGTGCTTTGGAGAATAGCTTGACTCCCTCTTCTTTGTGGCAACCCCTGGGATATTGGAACACTGCTATCTATCATGTGACCTTCTTTTCATTAAACTAGACATATTCAATCCCAGCAACCATTCTTTATATATTTTAGCCTCCAGTCCCCTAATCATCTTTGTTGCTCTTCTCTGCACTCTTTCTAAAGTCTCAGTATCTTTTTTTACATCGTGGTGACCAAAACACAATGAAGTATTCCAAGTGTGGTCTTGCCAAGACATTATAAAATGGTATTGACACTACACGTGGTCTTGATTCTATCCCTCTGTTAATGTAGCCTAGAACTGTGTTGGCTTTTTTGGCAGCTGCAGCACATTGCTGGCTCATATTTAAGTTTCTACTAGGATCCCAAGATCCCGCTCACTGTGCTTTGGGATACCAAAATGCAAAGCAATGAGACAGTTGCAGGTGAGATCAGGACTCTGGGGAGCTGAGAGTAGGAATTTCAAGCAGTACATCATTGTTAAGAATTGCTGGGCCATCTCATGACTGGCTCCCTCACCCCATCCAGATTAGCCTTGATTAAGTCGAGGTTGAGCTAGGCCAGACTCATCCAGCATGGCTATGCAAAGTGTTCTATTCACCTTTGATAGAATGTGGGATTAGGTGAAGTTGTGAAGAGCATGCGGAGTTGATGTAGTCACTTAGATGTGAGTAACTTTACTGATTTGATTTCATTGCTGGATAATGTGCTTGCAGAAGATTTGCAAGAAAAGCAGTCGTTTTATTCCCCTGAAGTCAGCTGGCACTCAGGAGGAGAGTTCAGGAGCTGTCAGGACTTTGCCACTGCTTTGCAAAATGGTTACTGGGGCTTCTTTGGTTCTCCTTTCTGTTCAGCTCTTTTTTATGGAAGGCGGGGTTTGCAAAATAATTTAACTCAAAGGTCTCCAACCTTGAGTTGGAGCTGGCTGAGAAATTCTGGGAGTTGAGGTCCACAAGCCTTAAAGGGACCAAGGTTGGAGACCTCTGGTTTAACTGTTATAGTTTGGGCTTGTCAAGGACATAACTGGGTGGAATTATTATAACCGTGCATGACTGAGTTTGTTTTAAATTAAGTGTAACCCTTTGCCAGGGTTAGTTGGCTGGGTCAGCAAATCTCTTTTTGACGTTCCGTAATATAGTTAAATATTCCCCCTTCCTGTTTAATGCAATTAAATATGTTATATGAACAGGAAATGGTGATAAACTCAGATCCACTAATTTTATTTTATTTACTAGCTAACGACAATAACAAAAGCCAAGCTTGAGCTTTGCTATTATGGTCACTTCTCGCCTGGATTATTGCAATGCACTTTACATGGGGCTCCCCTTAAATCGTACCCGAAGGCTGCAGGTGGTCCAGAATACGGCAGTGCGGGGGATTATGGGGCCAGGGGTCGTACCCATGTGACCCCCCTCCTGCGTGAGCTGCACTGGCTTCCTGTGGTCTTCTGGGTGCGCTTCAAGGTATTGGTTATGACCTTTAAAGTGCTCCATGGCATGGGACCAGAATACCTTCAGGAACACCTCCTACCAGCCAATATCTCCCACAGGCCAGTACGCTCGCACAGAGAGGGCCTCATCAAGGTGCCGTCAGCCAGACAATGCCGGCTGGCGACCCCCAGGGTGAGAGCCTTCTCTGTGGCAGCTTCAGCCCTGTGGAACAAACTTCCTCCGAAGATACGGACCATTACAGATCTCCAGGCCTTTCGTCGGGCTCTAAAGACGCTGTTATTTACCAAAACCAGGCTGTCCTGATCTCTCTTTTATATTGAAATTTGGTTTTAAAATTTTAACTGTAAATTTTAATTTTTATTCAGCCGACATATTTAATTCTTTTAAAGGTTTTTAATATCGTATTTATGTCTATGTTTTATTTTGGCTGTACACTGCCCTGAGTCCTTCGGGAAAAGGGCAGTATAAAAATTTTACTAATAAATAAATAAATAATAAGTAATTAAAAATCCAGATTAGTCTTTGGACAACATGGAAATAGACATCATAATCTATTACCTTCTGCATAAGATGGTGTTGCAGAAAGCATAGCTACCAGGTTCAGCTGAAGAGTAAGTAAATGTAGTATTGAAAGAATATCTATGGTAGGATCAATTTTCTATCAATTGGCATTATGGTCACCTGAATAGGTGCAAGGCTTGCTATTGAAATCTAACCTCAACTCAGAAATATTTAGTAAGTGCAATTTATCAAAGGCTGAATCTATAAGATTCTGTGTGAGACCCATATGTGCAAAGCTCAGGAATACAAGAATGCATTTTAAAGATCTCTCTTTTGATTCTTCCTGCTTTGTGTAGGAAAAAGAAAGATAAGTAGATTTTGATAGAAAACAAGATGCAGCAAAGGAAATATTTCTGAAAGAAAAAACAGAAGACCAGTCACTGCTGATTAACATATTTGTCTGGAATTATAGTTTAAAATTGCTTTGCAGGGTAATAGCCACTATGGTGGTCTGGCTTTTCCTTATGCTAATCCTGTTAATGAATAACAGGATTTGTGTGCACAGCTACTGATTCTACAGCATTGCCCATAGCAAAAAATGTAAGCGTATGGCCCTTACATAATAATGAAATCCAAGAAGCAGATGCTACGTAGGCCATGGTATAAGCAGCGTCTACAGAATGAAAGGATTCCCTTTTTTTGCAACATTAAGCATTAGGCTCGGCTGTACACCGCCCTGGGTCACTTCGGGGAGAAGAGCGGTATAAAAATCTGAAGAAATAAATAAATAAATAAATAAATAAAGCAAAATATAATGCTTTCTAGAACAAAGTGATCGATGGATTCTTAGGACAAACTCTAGGATCCATTTCACAGAAATTAGTTTAACACATCTGATCATGTTGGCATGAGATAAGAGGCTATTCTGCAGAACTGCAGCCAGTTCTTAAAACACAATTTTTCATGAACTAAGATACTTTCAGTTACAGGCTGCTATTTAAAAAACACAGCTTGAGATCCTTCAAAATAAAAGGTCTTAAAAAAATTTAAAAATATTTTAATCCACATGAGTTCAATGAGATTCCATTAATGTATCTTATAATGATAATTTTGCAACCAACTAAAGAGGGTGTGGCTTTTCTTTCTCCAGAGATTTTAAAGAAGAGTCTGAAAAGCCACCATGAAGGGTGATTTGATCCGCTCCCTGCACATTGCAGAGGTTTGACCACATCCTCTGATCTCCGTCCAACTCTAACATTTTTGTGACTTTCTGAATGTCCTGCCTCTGCTACATTAAAACCTAAATTTTAATTCATGGTACTTTGTTTTTTTACATGATAACTGTAGCAAGATTATTGTCTGAACAAAGGTGGAAAGATTCAGCATTACACACAATGGAAAAATGGTTGGTGGAACTACCTTAAATGGCTAAATTGTCTCTAGTCCAAGAAAAAACAGTTATCTATGTTCGTTGCTGATTGGAAACTGATTGGAGTTGTTGCATAAAAGAGGAAAAATAAAGATAATTGTGTTGTAACCATAGAGTAATATAATTGTAGTTGTAACTGCTGCAAAGAAAATTGGAAGCTATTTCTTTGTATCTTTTCTTTTCTTTTCTAGCTTTCTTTCACTTTCCACCCCTTCTTGCATTTTTTACTTTTCTTCATGTGTTTTTCTTACTTTATATTAGTTTGTATTGGTTTTTATCTTCCTTTTAAAATATAAGTTTAATTTCCTCTAATCACTTTAAAACTTCGTAAAGCTTCTTATCAAAATCTTTAATAAAAAGACGTATTCATTTCTTTACAAAATCAAGATTAAGCATAGTTATTCTATTATTTATTTAATTTATTTTATCAAATTTTTATACCGCCCTTCTCCCGAAGGACTCAGGGCGGTGTACAGCCATAATAAAAAAACATAGACAACAATGACAATACTAAAAACCCAATTTAAAAAACATTAAATTCCTTGGCTGGCTAAAAATTAAAATTCCAATTAAAATTCCTATTAACATTTTAAAAACCGAATTTAAACATAACAGAGGACTCAGGACAACCTGACTTGGGTGAAAAGAAAGGTCTTTAAGGCCCGATGGAAGGCCCGGGGATCTGAAATAGTTCGTATGTCTAGGGGAAGTTCGTTCCAAAGGGCCGGAGCTGCCACAGAGAAGGCTCTCACCCTGGGGGTCG
>JANHFO010002400.1:141798-152810 GCA_032468095.1 Pareas carinatus | reverse complement strand
ACTTACATGCCTTTGCTTTTTATAGATGTTGAATATTTAAGGCTCTAACAATATTGTTCATGTGAAACAAATTCTTTCTTTATTGCCAGTGATAAAACAAACATGACATATAAGATATGCATCATGTTTTAAGTGTGCATTTACTCTTCTAAAAATATTTCAGTTCTCTAAGAATATTGCTTTAAAAAAAAGGAAAACATGGAGGTAGGCCAGCATTATGATTTGTATCAGCTGGAAAATGAAGAAATGATTAGATGGGATATTGGCATAGTCCTATGGCAACTATGCCAGCATCATTGACATTTCTACTGCCCTTCAGTCATATCTGTACAGGGAGACAAAGAAGACAAGATAGCAACGTAGCATTGTGATGCAAGCCCTACCAGCTGGGTATATGCATTAATGCAACTTCATATTCCCATCTCATTTTTTTGGTTGATCCCATAGTAGCCACTTTTGAACTCCAGAGAAGAAGAGGAAGGGAGTAAGAAGAAGGAGAAAGAAAGTAGAAAGAGGAAAGAGGAGAAGTAGTAGAAAGAAGAGAGGGAGAAGAAAGGGAAATGAGAATGAAAGAAGGGGATTGGGACAGAGGAAAGAGGGGGAAAAGATTGAAAGAGGGAACAGATTAAGTAGAATAGTTTATGAAGATGGCAGTCTTCATCTAGACCAGTGGCCCCCAGGACACCAGGGACCAGTCCCATGGAAAAAGGTTTTTCCATGGACCAGAGGGAGTGTGGTTTGCATGCTGCTTGCATGTTGCGAATGGGGCTAGGTGTCAAATTCCACATTGAGTCTCTCCTGCTGGCCTGAGGACTTTGCCTTGAATTTGCCAAAAGCTAGGGTGGAGGGAGTGAGACTATGTTACCATGGTGGTAAACTGAGCTTGAACTTTTTAACTTTCATTTTCTGGTAGCTTCTACTTGTTAGGTTTTGATTCCTTCTAGTCAGCTATCTTATATATGGTGCCTGGCCATTTCCGGATCTCCTAGGCAACCTTATCTAGTCCCACATAAGTGGGATGAGCAACAGAGGGAGGAAATGTGTTTAAAGTGTAATGACAAACTGTTTGCTTTCAGATTCAGCTTTCCTTTTGCTTTTCTTACCTCTCTAATAAATCAATGAACTTTGACAATGGATTGTCATGCAAGTCTCTTTGAAAGAGGGGAATTCGGAACAACTGACATTAGGCTTGTTTGCATGGATCGGCTGCTGGCATGCTGTGGACTGGTGCTAGTCCACAGACCAGGGGTTGGGGCCCCCTGATCTAGACTGTATAGTTGTTGAAATATTGCAACAATACAGAAATACAGGTTCAAATCCCCATTCAGCCTGGCAGGAATCTCTGAATAACTTTGACAAAATCATTGCATTTTCACACATACAGTATATCTAATATATTTGAAAGAGGTAGGAGCCATGATGGTGCAGTGGTTAGAATAGAGTACTGCAGGCTAATTCTACCAACTGCCAGGAGCTCAATACTCACCAATTCAAGGTTGACTCAGCCTTTCATCCTTCTGAGGTCGGTAAAATGAGGATCCAAATTGTTGGGGACAATATACTGACTCAGTAAGCCACTTAGAGAGGGCTATAAAGCCCTTTGAAGTGGTATATAAATCTAAGCCCAGGTTCAAATCTCATCAAAGGGTATGCCTCACTGATGAAAGCAAATAAGCTAGAAATGGCCATCTGAGATTCCCATCTGTTCCTCATCTACAGACAGAAATCTAGTCAAACTAAAGGAACTATTTGCATTACTATGGATATACTTTGGGAATCACTAGGGAAGAGCTGTTTTAACTCTTTTCCCCCAACCAAATTTTCCATGCTTCATTGCTTCTTTGTCTAGAATCTAGAATCTTTGTCTTGGGAATCTAGACAACATTCCTGTGATGTCCGCATGAAAGTGCAGGAAAACCCGGCGCGCCGATTGGTGAGGTGGCTCCAATCTGAACTGACCAATGTGTGCACTGTGCAAGCAAGCACTCTGCAATGATTGGGCACTGTTTCGAGAGCAGAAAATCAGCAGGTGATTTAAGCAGGCACCGGACGTTAATCTTTGTCTTCGATCTGCACATGATGTCCCAATAGTTGTGTTGAACTTGGCTCTGAGCCTCACTACCCCCCCACCCACACTAATATACAACAGTGGCGATGACAGTGCGATATGGGGGAATCGGACCCATTGAATGGAACGATCACCAATACTGAATGAACCAGCGAGTCCCGAATGCAACATGGCATGAGTAGGCTGCATGGAGGAATTCAACGTCACGCAGCCCAAACATGGCAATCGTACTGTGCCCACCTGGAGAGTTACATGCGGACCAACAGAATCAGAAACGAGAGTATGAAGGCGGCCACTCACCAGTGCATCTGCGGGTCATCCATCTTCGAAATCACGGAGGACTTATTCGCACCGGCCAGCCTTGACATGGTGTCGTACACTGATCTCAAAAATCAGCTAGACGAACATTTCATGCCAATGTTATCAATCATTGTGTGGAGGCATGCATTTGGGAAGAGAGATCAGTGACCTGGCAAGTCAGCCACTGAATTTGTCACCCCATTGTGTCATGCGGCACGGCCATGTGAATACCAGAACCTGGAGGATCAGCTATGTGATTGCTTGGTCTGCAGCCTCCAAGACCAGGACATCCAACAGAAACTCTTCATGAAGGGAAACATCCCATTCAAGGACACTCTGATAGAGATCATGGTAGACTAGGCAGCCAGAGGGACCATGAAAGTCGTGTGACCAAATACATTCATTTAAAATACTGTTATCTATATCCCCATATCTTCCAACTTAAATTTCTCTTATTTATCTTTAATGTTTAAATCCATTTTAAACCTCCTGGATCTTTTAAATATTTTCAAATTTATGAGAAATCACTACATAACCACAATATTATCAATTCCATATCATTACAAGATATAAAAAAGATAACTTTTCTATCAATTTATCAAATAATTTTTAAATCCATTTTGAACATCTTGAAACTTCTAGCTAATTCATATCTTTAATAAGTATTTTGCATAAATTGTTACAGAGTGGCAATTTCCCCCCTTTTTCTATTAATATTTAATCAAAATCCTCTATTTTTTATCAGGTCTAATTTCCATATCAAAATTCAATTTTAAATATACTAAACCAATTAAATAATACTCTTTTTATAACACCTTCTCAAATTTCTCAATCTTTACAGCCTTAACATAACATTTTTTAATTATATCAGTAATCACTTTAACTAATATCTTAGTTTGCCAAAAAGATTCCAAAATTAAATTTATTGGCTAATTTGCCAGTAAAGTTCCAAATGTTAATAATCATTTACAATATTTTTATCTGTCAAAACTTTTTCCATAACTCCCACATTTGAATTTCTTTTTCCTCTAGTCTTATTTCTACATCTCTACATCTTCTCGTCCTTTCCCCTCTTATCTTCCTCCAGGATCTCAAAAGTGTTCCTATTAAATCATTGCATCTCCTTGGATACATTTTTATACTCGTTTGTCCAGTTTTATTGTTCTTTGCTTTGATCAGCGTAGCTAACACTCTCTTTTTAAAAAAAAATCTCTTGTTTTTCCTTGACAGCTTTTTGAAGTTTTGTATAGGAATCCAGTCTTCTCACTTTAAACACTATCAAATCTCTGGGAGCTTGTTGTGTCCCTTTTATTTCCTCCACTTTTGTGTCCATCTTTTCTCTGGGATATCCTCTTTCTTTTAAATTTAGTGTGAGCAAGTCTCTTTGTTGATCCAGTTTTTAGTGAATCTTTTTAAAGCCAGCATCCATTTCCTTAGCATAATGGTAAAACAATTTCTCAAATGATTGTTGAAGTGTCATTAATAGCATGATTGCTTTTCTTTTGACTTGTCATTCTTTATGTAGAGGCTCTTTTTAATATTTACTCACTTGCAGCAAAGTTTCACAGTTTCATTTCTTTCCCATCCAAATATTTACTTTCTTATTTACAAGAATAGTTCACAGCTGTTCTTTCCATGGTCAGGCAATTTGTTTTTTAACTCCGAGTGTTGTTTTACTTCTGTTTAAACATCAATAAATCTTAAAAAGCGGGGGGGAAATCTGATACAGGATATGAGAATATAACCTTTTTTTATTTTAATGTTGGTCAAAAATATTTCTTCCTTCTAGAATCTTGATTTCAGTTACAAATACTTATTAGAGTCAGTAAGCCCTTCTGTACTTAGTCACCATTTCCCCCCCTCTTTCCGGGTAAACATTTCTTTTTAAATCTTCTTTTTATTGAGGTAACATTTTTTGTAATAGGAATTTTCAAAACTCACCCAGGTGTCTGTGTGTTGATTTGTGCCTTTTTGCAGTTTGACTTTTGATTCTTTGGCTTGTCTACAACTAAATGCTGTGTCTCTGCAGCCAGCTTCATAGACCTTTGAGGGGTTTCTTCCTGCTCTCAAGGTGGTTGCTACCTCCCCTGAGAGTGCAGAACATCCCTTCCTCTTCGTTGCCTCTCTGGGGCAATTTAGGATTCGGCTCCTGGTTCAGAGTCATCCCGGTCTATGGACTGTCAAGCAGTTTGGCTCGGGATCACCCCGAGCCTGCTGCTTTGCCATCTCACCATCCGCCAGAAGCCTATTCAGCAGTAGCTGTTTTGTAAGATGGCAGTCTGAAGATTGAAGTATCTGTCTCCTTTAAAAAAATCAACAAAGATATACCAATAAATGGGATCTACATCTCTTGAAAGTGATCATCTATTAAAGTGAGCACAGATTACTTCATGAATAGCACAGTCTAAAAGAAACTCCATTTCCTTACTACATTTAAAACTGAGTCATTTCAGGGCATATTTTTAAAAGGGGGTGTTCAGTCTATTTTTCCATGATGGATATCTTGCAGGTCATGTAGTCCAATCTCTTGTTCTAGTAAAAACAATAACCCTTAGAATATCTCTATAGCCTTTACTCAAATACCTTCAGCATCCCCGAGGTTGTTTTCCTCTTTCTTTCCTGGAACCGTTTCTCTCTTTTTTTCTGCACTTGAAGACAGAAAACAAAATGAAAAAAAGGTTTAAAAGGTTTCTCTTCCTCTTTGTTTCCCGACACTGATTAATCCCCCAAAATTAGATGAAGGGTCTTGAAGCACTCTGTGAAATAGCATCTCTTCCAATCTCCAAGATTCCACACATTCATTTTAGGAATTAAGACCAGGTGTTTTATGTCTTCACATATTTCCATCTTAATATTTATTTAATAATGGCAACAGTTGAGATTATATATCTTAAAAATAAATACCTATCAGTTAAGATTAATATTTTATTTAAACATATTTACATAAGTCACCTTAATCACCAAAAAAGGTTTACTTGTTTCTTTTCTACACAGGATAACCTCTGATTAAGAGAGAAAAGTTTGATTGGAAGATAGGATTTGCAAGGTACCCTACAGGTCAATTTGACTCCAGCAGAGCTAATTAAATAAGTCTCCTGTATATAAAATATATCATCTTCAGATAACAGCATATGGCTAAATTTTTCATCCTATGAAAGGCATAAATGCTTTTCCAACAAAAATTTTAACCATAGACAGGTACTGTTTGAGAAGCCTGAGAATGGGCAATACTTAGATTAGGTTGATACTGCCAAGAGATGTATCACCCATGGCTGTCTTACGAAAAGAAGAATGAGAATAATTTCCCATTATTGCCTAAATCTGATGGGCTAGCTAGTACTATCTTCAAAAAGCTCTTGCTCCTTTCTCTCTTTCTTCTAGGCAATTATACATACTACTGTTAGACTAAGAGCAATGAAGTAGCAAGAACATCCATACCTTAAGAAAGGAGGCAATTTTTGTCCCAAACACATAATATACAAATATTTAACACTAGACTAAAATGTGCTATGTTCCTTAAAGCAATGTGGCTAAGAAGCAGTTCCATGGACCTGTATATGAATTGCACTATACTCATTACTTCATCTACTAAACAAGTGTAAAGGATCACTGTTGTGAAGAGCCATCTGGGTAGGAAGGGGTATTGTGTCCTTGGCGGGCATTCCTGAGTGTGGGAATGCTCACCATCGCTGATTGGCAGGCTGCCTACTTGAATTCCTTCATAAGGGGTAGCCTGCCTGACCACGTTGTCTTTTGCCAGTGGAACCACTGTGATCAATAAAGGTCTCCAGCTTAACCTGCCTTTGCCTTGTTCCTACGAACCGCTGATCTTCTGATCCAGCAATCACTGTCATAAGTAACAATCACATCCTTGCGGTTTTAAGTTGCTTTCGTTGTTATTGTTATTTGTTCCCTAGGCTGGCTGCACCAAAGACATACCATAGGATACAGATTAAAACACATAGCTCTTTTAGCTGTTAGACTAAAGTTGCATTCATAAAGATATTCCATGAATTTGAACCCCAAAGCTCCAACCTCAAAACTGTTCACTTGAGTGAAGATATCTTCTGACAAAATATATAACGGTAGCCAAAGAAAGAGCCTTTGGAAAGTTCATAAGCAGTAATAAATTATTTATGGTTTTGATTCCTAGCAGCTGACACTGAGAAGCATACAGCTTCTAAGCTGTAATGGTTACATCATGTTTGTTTTCATCCTTTATGAAAGGATATTAAAACACTGGTGTTAAGAATTGACTGTGATCTCCTGAAGCATCTGTACAACAGAGCTAAAGAAATAATTTTCACAGATTGCGGTGATAGGGCAAAAAAGGCCCTATTCTATGAGAATACTGGCTGAATATCAAATGGTCATGTGGATTGAGCAATCTTCTCCAGAAGATCTAGGGATGAAGACAAATGATACAGAAATAAAGAATATCTTCAGGACGCAGGGCCCAAATCATCCAGAACAGAAATCTAAACAGGAAGTTTGCCAATGTACATAGTTTGGATGTAATACGAAAATAGAGGAAGTATAAATGAAACTAAGTTTTGCTTACCATGTTTCTTTGAGTTTAAAAATAAAACCTTTAATATATTTATACTAAAATTAGAGCAGGTGACTGTATTTTTTACATTTTATGTCTGAAGGTACAGAATTCATATTTCCTGAATAAGTGATCAGTAGAGTAAGAGACGATTGCCTCTTTCAAAAACAGCATAGGTAGCTTTTGAATTAAATCTACTTAAATTCTCATATCCTCAATTTTAACCAATTGATATTAGATATTAAAAGCTCCTTGCCTGCCACAGTACTGCTTTTAAATGAGAAACGTGGATGGTGGGGGTAGACAAGCAACCACGTCTTTGAATATTCAGAAGAGAATAAAATACTTTTTAGCAGCTGGTAAATTTAGAATTCTATGTATTAATAGAAAGTCTTACATTGACATCAGCCTTGCTCTGACATTGCAAGGCATTCGACACATGATTGACACCGTAACAACTCATTTAAAGCACAATGTCAGTGCAATGGAATTAAGTTCCCTTCTTGACTTACAACAGTTTCTCCAGAAATATTTTTTCTCCCATGATAAAATCCTCAATGACATTTCAAGGGCATATTTATTGGTGGAAAAAATGGCTTTTTTTACCATTGTCTGAGTATTCAATGATTCCAAAGAACTGGGGCAAGAAAAGGAATCATGTTCTGTTGCTCCTGTTATTAATCAGCTGTATCAAAGGCAGAGGTCATTGCAACATCACATCACAATTCCAGTTGCTCAAAGAATAGTTTGCAGGCTGCAACTTATAAAGTCCTCTCAGGTGAGTTTTGCCACTTGCCTCCTTCCAACCTTTTCAAAAAAAGAAAAAAAATGGGGAAGAGAGAGATTAGGGAGAAATTTATTTTGTTTAGTTTTTAAATATAGCTAACCTTTTTTCAATCCCTGTATAAAGCTCATCTTGGTTATAATTCAAACTTCACTGTTTTACTAGTAAATTTACTATACCATCTACCATATAAAATCTGTACAGAAATTCACACGCTTAGGTACCTAATGCAGAGAAATGCATTATATTAATGATCTGCAAGAATTCTATAATATTGACAAAACCACACCCACACACCCACACACCCTCACAAACAAATGCATGTTTGGAACAAATTGACATACACATATATTTCAGTATGACCTTCATCAAAGAACTTTACTCAATTTCAGCAAATCAAACTTGAAACGCTGAGAAAACATTTTTTACTGTTTATTTATTAACAATCACTATCCATTGTTGGCTATAGGTGAGAAATTTTCCCTATTCTACAGTTTGCCATAATAGAAAGAAAATGGAAAGTGCATATTTATTTCCTACAGACTTTTATAATGATTATTTATCATTGCTATTGCTCCTTTGATAACATAGTAGGTCTTACATTAATGCCCACCATGGAAGAATGGATGATAAGGTGATGAAGTTGGCAAAATTGACTGTTTTAATTAAAGAGAATAATTTATCTAGTTTTGTTTCCATTTGGAAGCCATTTCTGGATATTGTACTTAAAAAATGAAATTCTAATTTTAGGTTTTGACAACTAGAACGATTTTGTTATAGAAATGACTTGAAACATTTAAAAAAGTAAAGCAAAAGGTTGAGGCTATAACAATTTTTGTATTTTATTGCACTGAAAAAAGTTGGAAGTCTCTACTGTTTTTTTCTTTAGGTTTTACTTCTTTCTGCACTTTTATTCTTCTCCCTTTAACTTTCTCAATTTTTGTTTGCATTTGTATTTTAACTTATAATAAACTTTAATATATAAAATTGAAAGAGATAAAATGGTAGGTCTTTAATTACAGCTACACCCTACGAAAGAAGTGGGTGTAAATCAACAATAATGGCAAATGAGATCTTTAATTTGTTGAAAAATAGTGCTGTAATACATTAACCTCCAAATATTTTTTTGCAGAAACATTCCTTCCGATTAGCAAATGAAATAAGGGAAATGCCTCACAAATTATATGACTGATTACAGTACCTAGAACTACACCCTAAATCAAATATATAATGTTTTCAAATGGATGGTAAACAATTAACTAAATGTGTTAGAAATGGAAAGCAAGCCGGGAAGTCTGTTAAGAATGCTGGGTGAAATCCAGCATCATTATTAGCAATGAAAGCTTTGATATTGATTTTAAACGGGGAAATGTATTGCTTTCTTTGTTTTTAATGCAAAAAGACAATAATGGGTTTTTTTTCCAGGTGAGCACAAGAGCTTACAAAACTATTTGGCTATCAGTTTACATAATACTAATTCTCCCCATAAGCAAAACAAGCTGTTGGTGACAGAAAAACATTGAATAAGTGCTAATACTTTAAAAACAGAGGTGCCCAACTCTTTCTGGACTGAGGTCAGTATTTGACTTTTGAGTGGCATGCTGGGAGATGATATTCAAAAGATAGTGGATGGAACCACAGCAAAAACTAAGGTCGTCTTGATTTCAAGCTTGACTACTTACAACTTTGTGAACACCTCCAGATGATTTTCTTGATTACAAAACCAGAGTTTTGCCATTGTCCTCTTGTGGTTCTTTACTTCCTAGTCCAATTGGTGGTCTTCCATCTAAGCGGTATCCTTCACAGAACCTTCCTTCCTTCCTTCCTTCCTTCCTTCCTTCCTTCCTTCCTTCCTTCCTTCCTTCCTTCCTAACATATATCCTTCATTCTTTTCGCTTTGGGATGAGCAAAATTCTGCAGAGCACAAATAAGTGGTATACAAAGAAATGAAAGGTTTGGAATAAGAAAAAGAAAAGATCACCAACCGTTCAGTACATCCCTTCATACATGTCGCTTGTAAGAAATCATTCCTGGTTCCACATCTATACACTCATGCCTTGTCCTTTGTGCTTACAGCTTCCTACCCTCTTCAGGATCTCATCAACTCAGCTAAGCCACAGTTTTTCTTCTTTTCAACCTTGCTACTATTATTTCATATATTTGTTGCAATCTGATACTTATTCAAGGCTTTATATGCCCAAATGACTTCACATTTTAATCCTTTTGCATAAATGAATACATATATTCATCCTTGACTATCTCTGTTCTTGTTTAAACCCAGAATTGTGCAGTATTTAGATCTAAGTTGGACAAAGTTGCTCCACATTCGACCTCTTTAAAGCAGCTGCTTCTTCTGTCCTCACGCACTAATTTTGTGGGTATAGGAAAATACACATTTGAGTTAAGAAAGCATACAAGTGACAACAGGGCAACAGATAATTTTTTTTGTAAAACACAATAACATTGATCTTTGATTAATTACTTCTTGGATTTATCCTCTACAGTCTATCATACAATCTTTCTAACATTCACTGCAAATCAGGCAACAATTTAGTATCGGTTGCATTCAAAGGCCTAGGTTCCCAACAAGCAAACATGTCAACTATCACAAGAATTCCTTCATTTATCCATAAAAATATTAAATATGTACTTGTTTTACTTTCTTCTAAGTGCCGAACCATTTGCTAAGCATTCTATTTATCCTTATTCATGTTTCAATTGCATTATCCCTATTACATTAACCAATCAATATGGACTTAACTCTCATGTAAACAATTCATAATTCAAGTTTATTGATGTTATCATACTCTTTCTCTGATTTTCTTTCAAGCATTTCTATATTTCTCAATGATCCACTGGAGAGCAAAAGTGTGGTCTACCTTCACCTCTCTTGACCTAAAGCCACAATTCCAAATTTTGCAAATTGTCACTTGTCATCTCTCATACCCATTTTATCTAAATTCTGTTAAACATTTTCCCAGGCACATTAATGCCTCTCTACTTTTTATACTCACACTGAGTATTTTTTCTTTTATATAAAGGAATACTACTGACATTATCCTAATTGTCAGGTACAGATGCAGCCTCCATACACATGGTAAACAAAGTCATGTATCTGCTCCATAAGCAAATCACACTCCAAAAAAATTGAATGAGTATAGAATGAGTGTCAACAGAATATAAAAGAAAGAAGCAGTGCAAAAGAAATCAACCGAGTTGCTTTGGTCACATAGACAAAAATAAATGGATCAAATCACACATAAATATACAAAAGAAGAATGAGTGGATAGAGAGGAAGGAGAAAACTAAGA
>JANHFO010002400.1:101587-112154 GCA_032468095.1 Pareas carinatus | reverse complement strand
AGAGGGAAAATTGGGGAAAGGGGATTGATCCCGCCGACCCCTCCCTGTCCCTCCAAGCACAGCCCTGGCTTGCCTGGTGCTACTGCTCGGCGGGGAAAACTTTACTAGGGGTTCAGCAGCGAGCAAAAGGCGCCCCCCACCCACTTCAAGCCCCGATGGGGGGGGCAAAAAAAATAGGCGAGAGAGACTCGGGTGTCGGTGCAAAATCCAGGTGGGTGAGCTTTTGATCTCTCCCACGCACGCCAGCCGGCCATTCCCGTCTCTCCAAGGCCTTTGCAGCGAGGGGGTGGTGGTGGTATGTGTGTTGCACACTCCCCTTCCCCTTCCCAGAGAGCCATGCAGGAAACACACATGCCCCGCCCCGTTCTCTGCACAAGCTTGATCCTGGAAAGCATGAGTTTGCAACCCCTGCGGGCTTGCAGGGGTTGGAGTTTTAAACGGAGGGAGCTTGCGCCAAAAGGGAAGGCTTTGCAAGGCATCTTTAATCCCTCTCTTTTCCTCTCTTCCCCCAATACGCCCACCCACCCCGTCTTTTTTTTTTTTAAGGAACTCCCGCCTCCCATCCCGGGCAGACTCGGTGTGCCAACGGCGGACCCAGGAAAGGAGCGGGAGGGTATCCTCATCAGGCTGGGCCAGCCAAGATTCCAGAGGGTCACATGAGAAAAGAGCGCACAAGCGGGCATGCAACCCACTCTTCCTATTCGCGCGGCTGCAGAAGTTGAGGCAATCGGCCGAGATCAGTTGGAGGATGCTGACCCCCGAAGAGAAAAGGGGGGGAAGCTTTCCCGAACCGATAAGGAAGGAAGGAAGGAAGGAGCAGCAGCCTTGGACAGGGAGCGCCCGCGAAGCACTCTTCCCCCCTTTCCCCTTTCATCTTTCATTCATTTACTGCACTGTTAACTGAGCCCCAAACTGAGCCACAGCAACACGTGGCCGGGTACAGCTAGTTAAAGATAAAAGTGAAGTGAAGGAATGTTGGTATGGAATGTTCTCTTGGAGAAGAATTTATATACTAAGTAGAATGTTCACTAAAATGGGAATGTGGATGGATAAATGCTAACGTTTCCAAATGCTGTCAGAAAGGTAGAAGGTAGTGCTTACTATGAAAGAAATATGTTGTGAAGATTGTGACATACCGAGAGAAGGAATTAGGATTGAATTGTGAAATAAATATGTAAAAGAAAAAGTGAATGAATTGATGTGAATGTAAAAATTGAGAATTCTGGATAGACAGAATTGATGAAAAAAGATAGATAAGAAGTTTATAGAGCAAAAGGCAATGCGTAAAGTGGCCTATAGATTTAGAGCAAAACAAGAATGATTTGCAAATATACTGTAGCTATAATGAAATAGATGAAATGGTATTTACCATTTATCTGAAATGTAAATTGAGATAAACTAGTTTAGCTAGGTTTTCTTTACCTTTTTTATTTTTATGCTTTTACTTTTTTGGATTCCTACTTTTTTTTCATCCCTTGTGCTCTGTATAATATTGCTTGCTCTAAAAGAGAATTCTATGATGTGTACATATGTATGTTTGAAAAAAGCAACATGGATTTTTATTATTTCTACTAAAGAAATTAAACTTTGTCTTTCTTCATCTTAAATTCTTTTTTTACTTCTTTGCTCCAAATCTAGGTCACAGTTGTACAAGTGTCACCCTAGCAACATTCTTTCTGTAAAAGCAAAATATATCTTCTAAATGGTTGGTGATACCATATTAAATATTAGAATATAACATTTTTCATATTTTGTGTTGTAAACATTTGAATATTATAATCAGCAGAATAATGGAAACATTTTTATGTTATGGTTCTTTAAGAAAACTTTAAGACAAAGCATACATACATGGTTTTTATTATAAAATATTTAAGGATGTTCATTATGCAATAAATGAACTCCATGGCATAGGGCCCGGGTATCTGCAGGAGCAACTGCTGCCAACTATTATCTCCCACAGACCGGTATGTTCCCACAGAGTGGGTCTCGTCCGGGTGCCGTCAGCCAGACAATGTTGGCTGGCGGCCTCCAGGGATAGAGCCTTCTCTGTGGCAGCGCCAACCCTATGGAACGAGCTCCCTCCAGAGATTCACTTGATAACTGATCTCCGGGCCTTCCGCAGCGCCCTTAAGACCCATCTTTTTATTCAGGCGGGGCTGGCCTGACCCCCAGGGTTTTTTAGTTGGGTCAGTTCCTGGGATGGGGGGCTAGTTTGAGGGTCTTAGAGGGCCACCGGGATTTTAAATTTTAGAGTTTTTAAGAATTTGCAGCCCAAATAGATTTGATTTAATTTTAAACTGTTTTAATGTGATATTGTTGTGGTTTTAATTGGCTGTACACTGCCCTGGGTCCTTCAGGAGGAGAGCGGTATATAAATTGAAATAATAAATAAATAATTAAATGTGAATAAGATTATCAATCAGAATGTTTCTGAACACTTGACATGCCACAATTAACAGAAGTCAGCATGGGTTTATTTGAAACAAACCATGCCACAGCAACATTTTCTCCTTCTTTGATAGAATTGTTCACCTAGTAGAACAGGGATCTGCTATAGTCATAATGTATCTGGACCTCTGCGAAATCCTTGTTGAAATGCTTTGTAATGTTTTTCTGTATCTGTTGGTAAAATACTGGTATAAAGATACAGCTATTGGTTCATTAATTAATGACGCCACTTCAGCTTGCAGGAAAGTATCAAGTGAAATGCCACTCAGTGTTGTTCTGGGCCCTTGACTGTTCAACCTTTTTATAGATTAGTTGAATGAGGTAAATGATGGAACACTTATAAAATCTGCAGATGATACATCACTGGAAAGAAAGACTAATGCTTTAAATGAAATAACAAAAATTTAAAAAAAACCTGCCCAAGCTTGAGCAATAAGCTGAAATGAATAGCAATTCACTTGCTGTTTCAACAGGCAAAAATTTTAAATTCTGCACTAGAAAAATATAAGGCACAAGTATGGGATGTTGACTCCCAGCTTGCCAGGATTGAGTTTTCTTTCTCAGCCACAAAGTAAAACTGGGAATCAGGACAGGAACCTTAGTAAGGCCAAGTAGTTTGGGGGTTTTAAGAATGTGAGAGGAAAAAGGACCTCTCCCTTTTGGTTAGGGGCCTTGTATTTATGAAAGTACATTAATCAAAGTCTAAATAACATTCAAAGTGTATGTATAACAAATTTGTATTTCTTTACATTTGAATCTTATGATATGGAAAATGAGGGGCTAAAAGGAACCATCTGGCAGCTGGAATAGTGGTGTTGAAAGTTGTAAATTGGGAACAGGGAACTATCTAAGTATCACAATCAGTAGAATTATTCTGGACAATCCTGTGTTTGTCATTTTAAGGTATAAAGAGGTGTTACTGAGGATAGATTGGGACCAATTGGTCATTAGCCATCCTTTGGACTTCTTCTCCATTTGCTCCTCATTGCAATGGGTTTCTAACGTAAGTACTTGATGTATGCATGGTATGGTATGCTCTATTTTATCATAAACTTCTGAATCCTGACCTGAGATGCTTTATAGTGTGCTGTCTGTTACTCTTTATGCATGAAATTTTCCCTTGACAAGACTGTCCATCTCTTGTTCTGGATGGGACTGCATAGCCTGGGCACAATTTAGGGGTCCTCCTGGACTCATGGTTCCTGCTTGAAGAGCAGGTGTCCACCATGACCAGGAGGGCTAAAGCTTTGTTCAACAAGCTAAACTAGCTCATGGTATGGTTCCAGATACAATGCAAAGTGTTGACGGTTACCTTTGAAGGCATTCATAGTTTGGGGTCAGGTTATGTGTTGAACTGTTTCTCCCCCATTAGAGAGGCATGCTGTGAAAGAGTGCTTTGAAAAGTTCTCTTTCCCAGGGAGATCAGACTCACCCTGAACCTGCTGTTGTTTGTGGAAGGCCTTAAAGACCTGGTACATGTAGGGTTGGACAGGCAAGGGAGACACATTATACTTGCACAAAATGGGAGGAATTTGACAGTGGTACCAGATTCCACACATGCCTACGAATAGATTCCAAGGCCAACCCAGGTCTGCAAAGTAACGGGAATATCTACGTAACAAGATACAAATCTGCATGTTTAGATTCTACTAATTTCAAGTTGACCCAGCCTCTAAGCCTTTAAGGGATCGATCACTTTTCATGACAAACCAGATTTGTGGCATTTAGAGCATCCATTCACAAATTTTCCATCTTTTCCACAAGTACAACAGTTTGTTAACCCTTCAAAGGCAGGGAGACTTTAGTAGGGCATTCACATGTGAAATGGCCAATTTCTCCATAAGATAGTGATGGGTTTTATGTATACCAACACAACTTTTTTGGGAGGGGGAGATACGATATTGGAGTTTTGCTTAATGTTGAAGTACACAGTAAATGTTGAAAACATGGCAACTGTATTCAGATAAACCAGGGGAGGTTAAACTAAAGGGAATGGTAGCATATTCATTCTATTATTTTTACTTAAAACACATGTTATTCTTCTCAGAAACAATATGGGGTATATTCCTAGGCATGGCTGCCTAAAATCAGTACTTCATAAAGGGACTTTCTATAACACTATTAAGTCCATCAATTGTTATCTAGCAGTATCCACACCATCATTTCTTTTATTGAATTACTGAATTAATTACTAATTACTGAAGTAGTGATTATTAATTACCATATTTTTCGCACCATAAGACGCACTTTTCCTCCCAAAAAAAGTGGGGGGGGAGTGTGTGCGTCTTATGGAGTGAATACTCCCAAAAAGCGTGGGAGATCGATCCGCGGGGCACCGGGAACGCTCCAGTTTGGCCTCCAGGCTGATCCTTGGGCTTTGGAGTGTCCCGCGAAGCGATTTCCGTACACCCGCAGGGCGCTGGGAATGCTCCAGTTCGGCTTCTAGGCCGATTCTTGGGCTTTGGAGCATCCCACGGAGTGATTTCCGTGCACCCGCAGTGTGCCGGGAATGCTCCAATTCGGCCTCCAGACCAGTCTCTGACCCTGAGGATCGCCCCACGGAATGTCTCTGGGCGCCCTGCGTCTTATGGTCCGGTGCGCCTTATGGTGCGAAAAATACAGTACTATTACTGAATGTAGTGCTCACCTACGTTTGCCAATCCAATTGTTCTTAAAGTCACCAATGTATCCAAATGCATTTTGGTTGCGTGAGTTTCCAATATCAACAAATTGGAGAAAGGATATGGTTGTAAGCTGTCCACAGTTACCTTAAGGTAAGATGGGTGGTCTATAAGTTTTATAAATAAACAAAATAGGAAGACTATTGATACCTTTGAACCTTGGTGTTGGAGAAGACTCTTGAGAATATCATGGACAGCCAAGAAAACCAAATGATACATCATAAAAAAATCAACTTAGACTTTTCATCTGAGACATAAATGATCAGGTTCAAATTGGCCTACTTTGAACACATTATGTGACCACTCAGTCTTCTGCAAAAGACTTCAAGGTTGAGAAACGTAGAAAGAAAGAGAAGAGGATGACCAGCAGCCAGGTTGATGAACTCAACTAGAGTAGCAATGAGTGCATTGATCGGAGATCTATCACAGAGAAAATCTATCCATGTAGTTGCTAAGAACTGAAAATAACTTGATGACAAAATCAGTAGCTAAAGAGCTACTCATCAAGCATATCTCATTCCATTCATTCATTCAAATGGAATTTCTGCACAATATCCACACTGATATTGCCTAATAAATCTACAATCCAATGCCTGTTGCAATTTCCATAATGTATTATGTTAGGTGTTACTTACAGTTAACAAAGCAATACAGGATATATAACTTTTTTATATTTCTGTCTATATGAACAATGCACATTCTTTTCTTAAACCAAACTGATTTTTTTTCCTAATGGAACATTTGCATGCAAAAACTCCTTACACTTGAGGAAGAGCAGTTTCTTGGGTGTGATCATCGTAAGTGGGTCAAAGTACTTGAAAACAAGATTAACAACCACATAAATGTTTTTTCCCCCTGAAGAAACAGTTAAAGTTACCAAGTAATAAATGAAACACAAAGTCAAAGAATGTCAAAGTGGGCACAGTAAAAATAAATGGTATTCCCAAAGAAAATAAAAAGACTGTATATTTATGTGTATTTAGCAGATGGACACGATATTAATATCGAGCTACTCGGTTGTACTTTTATAGCTACTAGATTTTTTTTTTGTTGGTCTAACTTGGCAGCTCACAGGCACCATTTGATTTTTGGATTTGGACAATCCTGCAACAGATGTCCAGACCAATAAAACAAATTCCTCAAGGGCTCTGCTTAATTTGTGTAATTGATCAATTTTTGTTACATGGGCCTCAGTTCACCAGCATGTAACTGCCTTCCAGATTAGCTCAGCAGTTGGGATTTCGTTCCATATGTTGCAATCGTTTATTGCCTCTTTGATGCTGCTGCTGATACAACAGCGCCAGTGGAGGCACCTGTTGGCAAGAAGCATTAAGTAGAACAATTGGTATTAAAGCAAAAGCAAGACAACCCAGCTGGCCCACAAGACACCTGCAGGCAGCCATCGGCCCTAGGTTGGCTTTGGAAAGGTCATTGCCAATAACAAACAGGCTGAAGCCAAACCAGCTCTTAATAAGCAAGGCAGGGAAGAGTCACAGACACAACTACGTGCATAAGAGGCAAGCATGAACTAGGTTTGTGCAAATAAGAACTAAATCAGAACCCAACATGCCAAAAGTTCAGCAAAAGGGAATGAACTGGATATATTTGAAAGAGCCTGGCCAATCAGAGGGCTGTGCTAGAGGCCTATCATATCACCAGTTCCATATTCCATATTCAAGGATGTTCTGCATATCGGATAAAGGAAGTGACGAGGCTGCATTACATGAGGTTTGATCTTTGCTTATACTCCCCAATATGGACCAAGAGATATTTCCTGAATTTCTAGCCGAAGAGATGCCCAAGATTAAAACCCAGATCTTCTACATATAAAGAATCTGATCTATTCCTAAGTCCAGGGATATGGGGGCCATTCAGAATAAAACCACAGGATTCTAAACTATATCACTTTAGATTTCAGATGGATGTCCTGTTTTTAAATGTCTCCCTTCTCGTGTAAAGAGCTTCCTGCAGGCAAAGAAAGGTAGTCTTTTTTCAGAGAAGTCACCACTTACCTCTCTTGTTCATAGGCTCAAGCCATGGTCCCCAAAGAAGCCTTTCACACAACTGCATCTTAAAAGAAATGTAAGCACACCCCCAGCTGCAAACCTTCTCTTTACCTTCTCATTTTGTGTTCTCCAAAGACAGGTTTACTGTATTTTCAAGCATTTTGAGTACAAATTTTCTTGAAATTTTTCCTTTTTCACTTGAAAAAAGAATGTTCAAGTAGGAATCAAGTAAAAATGATGGATTTTTAACAGGTAGGAGTCTCACACAAGGGAAATAGTCACTTCTTTCTCATTTGCATGGACTTAAGGACAAGAGGAAGGGGTGAATGCTATTAGTAATGTCCTCCAGGCCCCACCTCACTCTGCAAATTCAAGGGTAAGAAACCTGACTGAACAAGGAAGCTGCTTCCTCATGAGCCAGAATTGAATTGATGGAAATGATGCTTCCACGTGTGCATGAATGCACAAATTCCATAAATGGTGCTCAAATCAGATGAACCTTGGCACTGAGCACTGTGATGCAGATGGTCCTCAATTTACAACAGTTTGTATTCGCAGTTACAAAGGCACTGAAAAAGTGTCTTATGAATGTTTTTCACACAACCGTTGCCACAACGTCATGGTATGTGATCAAAATCCAGACGCTTGGCAACTGACTCAGATTTATGATGGCTGCAGTATCCTGAGGTTATGTGATCGCCTTTTATAACCATCTGACAAGCAAAGTCAAGGAGGAAGTCAGATTGACTTAACAACCAAGTTACTAACTGAGCAACTACAGTGATTTGCTTAACAAATGCAGCAAGAAAGGCTGCAAAATGGAGCAAAACTCACGTAACAAGTATAGCCACAGAAACTTTGGGTTCAATTATGGTCGTATGTTGAGGACTACCTATACAATGTTATCTGGATTCCCAGAAGGGAAGAAGGGCTGCATTACAAAGGAGCAAGGAGTTTATCAGGGGTCTCCAACCTTGGCAACTTTACGACTTGTGGACTTCAACTCTCAGAATTCCTCAGCCAGCCATGTGTGAAAGAAAGAAGGTGAAGACAGCTCCTCCCTAACAGTTCCCAGAGTATGCGTCTTATGGTACAAATAGTTTGCTTTAGTTTGGCAATATGTCTGTCTATAGATGAAGAACAATAAAGAAATCTGTTTAGAAGAATCTCAATATGTCTTTCTTTGGTTTTGGATCTTGGCAAATAGTGAGACTTCCAGAGGAGCATTTACGGAATGTGTCATTATGTGTGGGCTTACTTTTCAGTGGTTTTTCTAAACCAGCCAGAAATGCCAGACTGGGAAAATCCTGATCGGTCACAGATCTATGGTAAGCCCACACATTGATTAACCACCAGTCCCTGAATAAGTTGTGAGGAAGAAATATTCGGTGACCAACACCAAAGATGTAAGCTTGAGTCATTCCCAGATAGACAGTGAGAACAATTAATCAGTGGAATGACTTGCCTTCAGAAGTTATGGGTGCTCCATCTCTGGATATTTTAAAGAAGAGATTGGATAGCTATTTGTCTGACATGGAACAGGGCTTGTGTCTGAGGTGGGGGTGGGGGAGATCCAAGGTGCCTTCCAACTTTGTTATTCTGTTAAGTAAATCCTTTAGACTCTCCCATACATATAGTTTTGTTTTGATATAGTTTGATATATATTTTCCTTCCGTTCAGACTGGCTAAGAAACAACGTTTATCCCAAATTTAGTGCCTAGTGTCTGGGTGTGAATGTAAGTCTCCAGCACTGAAGTCCAACATAAGCATTATACTGAACCACCTGTAGTGAAATATCTCAAGTTTCTTTCTTTCTAAGTGTTGAAGAGGATTAACATCTAGTACTTTTCTTACATAATAAAATGTGTCAAATGCAAGAATCTTTAACCCCACCTCTTCTATCAAGAGTAATAGGTGGCTCTAAAATTGAGAGGATAGATAAATGTTGGGAAATGGTATCAATAAAATTTTTGTAGTACATTTTTTCTAATACAAAATGCCAGTGATTTACTTCTATGCAATCCTGGCTTAATTGATTCAAATAGCATCAGTAGTAATTAAAATATGGATTCTGAAGCACAACTGTAAGCTCTCATCACTCACCTATTAAACTTGCCATAGATGCTGTGTTAATTATCTTCCCATATCCTTGATTCAGCATAATGCGGCCTGCAGCCTGTGATAGAAATTAAAGGAGAGACCAGTGACCCCTTTTGTGATTCTGCTAATAATGACATGATAATAAATTAGTCCTCACTTTTCAGAAGAGTTAATGCGCTAACTAATTTTCCCCCCACTTTAAAGTGCTTGATATAAAAACTTGATATGGAGAGAAAACAGTTAAAGCAGAAAAAGTTCCTGCAGTCCTAGTTTATCGCATTTCCAAATGGGCAAATTTGGAATTGAATTTCAAGTAGACCCATTGCTAAAAACAGTAGCTATATTTTGGGTTTTGGTTGTTATGGATTGAAAATGAATGAGGGAAACGTAGACATCACAGAAGAAAGTACTGCATGGCTATAAGTGGTTTTATTTTATTTACATACTATATATTAGATGTCTATCTTGCCTTTCATAGGCTAAACCCAAGAAAAATGCAGAACAATCCAGCCAGAGTTCAGCTCTTTATTTGCTTAATAGACAAACTCTTGCCAGACTAAAACTTTGCTGTTCTCATCCTAATGAATATACCCTGGGAGATTCTAGAGAGTGACTGCCCTTACTATCTTCCTCTGTCCCCTATCCAGCTCCAGCTGTGCTGCCTCTTGTCTCACCCGTCTTTCTGGAATGTGCTCTCATACTCCTGGGAAACTGCCCCTTCACTGTGGTCCAGTGGTGATGAATCTATGGCACGCGTGCCAGAGGCGGCACTCAGAGCCCTCTCTGTGGGCATTCACACTGTTGCCCCAGCACAGATTTCTTTACTAGAAAGCCAGAGGGACGTGAGGCTCCCCTTCCCCTCTCCATGAGTGGTTGAAGACATTTCTGACATCACTCACCACTCTGTCCAACAACTCAGTGGGAGCACTTCTTCCCTCCCCTGTATTGAGTAAGGCGGGCGGCTCACATGTGACACAGAGTCTGGGCTGAGGGTGGGAGAAGAGAGGAGCTAGGTTGGAGAGGTGCATAGCTTACAGCAGGCTGCAGAAGTTGGGGTAAGGTGCCGGGAAGCCCATGGCAGGCCACGTGTGGGTCACAGAAGCTGGGGGAGGCTTCTGAAAGGCCCGCAACGAGCTCAGGTAAGCCATGGGTAGGGTGTGGGGTGCAGGGGAGCGCCAATAGCCAAAGGGGAGTGTGGGGTTGCCGATGGGTGCGATGGGTGCAGAGGGGCGCCCATGGCTACAGGAAGGGCGTGTTGCCGTGTTGGCACTTTACAATTAATAAGTGGCTTTTGGGTTGCAGTTTGGGCACTCGATCTCTAAAAGGTTCACC
>JANHFO010002400.1:48339-62071 GCA_032468095.1 Pareas carinatus | reverse complement strand
CGGCACCCTGAGGAGGCCCGCTCTGTGGGAGCGTACAGGACGGCGGGAGGTATCATTGGGTAGAATGCGGTCCTGCAAGTAGCTGGGCCCTGTGCCATGGAGCGGGCAGTGATGGCAAACCTATGGCACGGGTGCCACAGTCGGCACTCAGAGCCCTCTCTGTGGGCACACCCACCATCGCCCCAGCACAGGTTTCTTTACTAGAAAGCCAACAGTACATGGGACTCCCCTTCCCCATAGCTCACAGCGGGCCACAGAAGCTAGGGGAGGCTGCTGGGAGGCCCATGGCAGGGTGTGGGGGACATGGGGTGTTGTTGATAGCTGCAGGGGGGTCGGGGGTGCTGATGGTCATGGGGGGCACTGACAACCACATGGGGTAATGGGGGGTCACTGATGGCCATGCGGAGAGGCATGCTGCCATGTTGGCACTTTGGGATAAGTAAGTAGCTTTTGGGTTGCCTTTTGGGCACTCGGTCTCTAAAAGGTTCGCCGTCACTGATACAGGGTCTCCTACTTGAGCAGGGGGTGGACTAGAAGATATCTAAGGTTCTTTCCAACTCTGTTATTTTGTTACATATGAATCTGTGTGTGTGTGTATGTGTGTGTGTGTATGAATGTATGCTTCTGAGATTTAGTAATGAGTTTTCTAGTGACAAACTTAATGCATAAGTAGTCTTTTTATAATTTTGAGATATCTTTGCATAAACTAGTTCTATTTTCACAAACTTGCCAAATCTTGAAGCATAGTCCGGTCGCGGCACCAAAATTATTTTCTTATAAACTTTGCAGAAGGGTTTGATGTCTGCATCAAATGGCCGGTTAGTGGTTCCAATGATTAGAATTCGATCTTCAGTTTTTAGAGTTTTCAAAATTTTAGGAAGTTGTTTTTTCAAGCGTTTAGGTTCCATCTTCCAGAACAAACACAAGTAAATGCAATCTTAAATTTGATCAAGCATGATATATAGGATTTTTATTTAAAGATATCCATTCCAAAACAAAGTTATTTGGCTTCATAGCAACAAAGAAAACATGTTGTGGTAGAATTTACACACATTAACTTTTGAATAAATGTTGTTTGTTTAAATCAAGCTAAGTAATATAATTAGTAATACACACATCTGGATGTATGTATTATAGGAAGGATTACCAGCTTTGTATTATAATTTTTTTGAGGATCAACCTCTTCAACCACTTTAGAAAGTGATTATGGTAATTTTCTTTTACAGGAAGATGCAGTGCCAGAATTGTGGAAAGAGGCAACACTGCATTACAAGCAAAGAGATAAAGATCTTCTAGATTTAACTTCTATTTTATATTTATACATAAATTGTATTTGCATTTACATTTTTATATATTTATATTGAATATAAATATATGCATGACTTCTTAGAGTGAAATGTTAAACAAGCTGAACTGTCCTATTTCTGAATCAGTAAATGTTAAAAATTGTCATTTATAAATATCTATTAGATTCAAAAGTATTAGTGGTCATGTACTCTGTATTCTTCTTTTATAACCTTTGTATGTAAAACTGCAAAAGGCACTAAGTTAAAGTTAAGTTACCTATTACCTTGAGGTATCTATGAATTCTATAAATCTGCAGGTAAACAAAAATGCAATGATGATTATAGTTTACTTAAGTGTAGCATCTGCCATAATATGAGTTTCAGGTTTTTTTTTGCAGTTTTGGATTACAAAATATATTAAAGCATCAATATATAATGCTATAAAAACAGATTGTGAAGAATCTTAACCAGCAACTTTTTATCAATGTGTGAAACATTTTAGCCAGCAGAGGGCAGCAATCACCTCATAACCAATTTAAATATTTCTGTCATTTTTCAAAGTATGATTTTTTGGATATTAAACCTTGGAACTGTTTTTAAAATAATTTCTTAAATTTAGAGCAAATGATAACACTTTGGATCAAGATTGCTTTTTGATTAATAGACTACTGATTGGCAAATATAAATTAAAAACAGATTAAGAGAATTAAGAAATAATAAAAATCATAGTTGCGTAATAGGGAACTCAACATATTTTCAAAACAAATGAATTAAGTTTAAGTTTCTTTTTTTACTCATTATGATAAATTTTAAAATCTGATCATGGCCCAGTGTTACAAAATTAAGAATGCTGGATTTTTCATGTTTGCATTTAGTATTATTTAATTATCATGCGATAGATGTAGAACTAATTGATATTGTGTGTTCCAAAATCATAAACAAATAAATAAGCAAATGAATGAAAAAATACCAATTAATGTGTTATTCTGTCTGTTTGCTTATACCATACATAAAAAAGTATTTACCTCTTTTTCAGTTTTAGGTACCTTTCTGTAGAATGTTTTTTCTGTCTCCCCAATCCATATAACTGAAGGCTGTAATTGTTTGGCAACCTAGGAGATAATAAAGGGTTTTTTTTCAAGCAAGGAAGTGGTTTGCCTATTTTTTAATTTTCTAACCTAATCTTCTGGTGGTCTCCCAGTTCTGACCTTCCAATAGAAAGGAATGTTGGTGTTCTTTACTTGCAGACGTTTGATTATCCAACTAAGCAACACCATAGGCTTGACATGCCTACAAGCAAACAACCAAAAGCACCGAGAACTTCAGAGTTCTGATGTTGCTTAATTTTTCCCAAATTTGCTAGATGCTATCACTGGCTGTGACCATCAAGGTATTAAGAGTAGATCAAAAAATTTAGATGAGAAATTTTATTCATCTTCACCCCTACCTTCTACTTTGTTTTCAAACACCATGAAAAGTTGACCTCTTCTATAATAAATCTTAAGAAATGAGGAAAAAATACTCTGCATGCATGAATAAGTTTTGACTACAAAATTAATAAGAATCCCTCAACTATAAGAAATGTGGTTGCGAAGTGAACTCAGTAGCTTCAATGATCCAGAGAGCAATGACAGTAAGGTCATCATTTCCAATAAGATTTAAAGGGGAGATCAAAACGTTGAATTTGGTAGAAAATGGCAGATGACTTTATGAAAAGCAGAGTTAATTACCATGGTGAACAAAGAACAGCTGAGTAGACCATCTCTTCAAAACCTTTGCAGACAAGGAGAGGATGGGAGAATGTGCCGTGAAGAGATGATTTTGTGAGGAGATCACAGAATAACAGTCCATAGTGGGTTTTCAGCACTGAGAGATAGCAGAAATAGCTGACCTGCTCACAACCACAGTCAGCACCTTTCAAAGGATACTAAATTTACAAACTTTCTTTTCTAAATCACATTTGGAAATTGCTTGTTAACTACTTTTCAACTATTAGAGATCTTCGAATCAACACATCTGAAAACACTGGGTGACTTTTCCTTCAATCCAAAAGGAAAGAACATTTTAATCATAAGTTTAAATAAACAAACACAAAAGCTAATTAATAATTTGATCCTAGAACATGAATCAAGGATCCAGATTAACTTGGAATAAGATTTTGAAATTAATTAGAAATATTTCTCATGGGAAATGGATATTTTGGACTTTTTGTAAGACAAAATAGACAAGCAATTTTAAAAATTGGACACTAGAGGGAACTGAGAATTAAAGTTAAAGGAGAAAAATATATGAGCCGGATTAACAGCTAATTAATTGGGACTTTTAGAATGGTATAAACATTTTCACTTTGAACATATCGAAGAACACTTTTGAAAAATGGAATCAAAATTATCAACAATGTCAATAACAATGTTTGCTTCACAGACCGACTATGCCCAAAAGATGGATGGAAGAAATGACAGATGAGGAACTTCTATTTGAAAAGATTGAGATGGGATTGAAAATGGATCTAAAATTACAGGTTATGAGAAGAAAATGAAAAAGGATGTCTAACTGAACATACAAAAGAAACTGGTTATTTTAAAAATCAAAATATAAGTATTAAAAAAGGAGTGATCTGGATGATTCTTTTATATTGGATTTACAAAAGAGGCTTTGAAGAAACCTGTGGGAAGAAAGAAGTAATGAAATCAAATTCTATGACATTATTTCAATGTACTAAGACTGTTAATAGGAAGGAATCTAAACTTGGTTTACTTGATTAATGTTAAAATAAGATATGCTGTTACAAAGCTGGCAACCATTTATAAAATGTTTATACTTGTAATGAAGATTGGAAGTCATTTCTTGGTATATTTCTTTTCTCTGTCTTTATTATATTCTTACTTTTTTGTATTTGTTTTCTGTTTTTTTCTTTTTACCTTTTCCACTTTTTTTCTATTCTTCTTTCTTTAAGTTCATATTAGATTTTACTACTGTAATTAACCCAGCCTCCGAGAATCAACTGAAAGACAAAGGGCTTCATCATACAGTACACCCTAAGCCAACAAACACTAAGGGTATAATCCAGCTTCCATCCTCATTTGATTTAGAAGCTTCCACATTTTTTCACAAGATGAAACTTCAGCTACACCCCTCCAAAAATTGAAAAAAATCTATATAGAGACTTAAGCCGAAGTACCTGCCCATTGGGGAAAAAAATCATTCTTGGAGCAAGAGCAGGGGCACTCTGGCATCTGAGATATAGAGGTGCAACAACAAATTCTGCAATCCATGAGAAGAAATACCGAACCTCATAACAACTGTGTTTCTATGGGAAGCATAGACGATATAGATCCGGCTTCAACATCAAGTTGACATCTGGCATTTTTACCATCTAGCCAACCAACCAACCAACCAACCCAGATCACCTTGATTCCAAGAACCCCATATAGATGATGACCCGGAACATAGCTGGCTGGAAAGGGATGGTTGATAGTGGACTAATGAGCTCTCTCTCTAGATTTGATGTAATAGCTTTTCAAGAAACCTGGTTAATCGAAGTGAATGAACCAGTACAACTGCCAGGCTTCCAGGGATGGGGCTTCCCAGCCCAAAAAACAAAGAACAAAGGGAAACCCTCTGGTGGGCTACGCATTCTTATAAAGCAAGAGTTGCAATGGCAGGGGGAGAAACTATATAACAAAGATTAGTATCCATACTTCCTAGTTTTCAAATTTGAATATGAACAGTTTGAGTTAATATTGGTAAGTATATATATTCCTCCAAGCACATCCCGGCACTATAACTCTGAATACTGGATGGGCTGGAAAGTTATCCTAGAAGATATATCTGTATTGTATCCTCAGTCTAGTGGTATTACTAGATCTGAACGCTAGGCTGGTCCCTCTTTGCATGAGCTTGCCCAGGAGAAGGGAATCCCAGGGGAGTTCTTTGATAAACATCTTCAGTGGCTCTCAAGAGACCATAAAAGTAATGCCACTGGTCTGCTCCTAGTCTCCTTAATCTTTAAGGGTAAACTCCAAATTCTGGGAGGTAAGGATAAGAATTACACATACTCTTATACATATCACTCGGCCAATTCAAGCAATGTACTGGATCTCTTTTGTGTGTCCAGAGATAAAATTGACCTCTTTTCGAAGGTCACAGTACATCTTAGCGACAATAGTGATCATCATCCTGTAAGTGTGACATTGCGAGGCTGCTCAGATTTTTTTAAAAATTCTCTTTATTGATTACAGAATTAAATACAAATCACACCACAATACTGTGAGGTTTAAAATTTAACCCCAGGTAGTCTGGAAATAATTGATAACAAGCGAACAATTTCTAGGAGCTTTATTCATTTGCAAATGGGTTCCTTGCCAACAAAACCAACCATGCTGATTTGCAAGGAAGCAATCTTTATCACTTTGATTCCAGTGTTTATACACTTGAACAAATAATCCAACCCTCTTGGTTCAACCCTCCTATTGATGTCGCATTCTGGCTACTCTACTCTATTCTGCCCCCTTTTGGCTTGGGTTCACAATCTTTGGTAGTTACAACAGTCTAGGATGTCTTTCACATTTTTGGGACTTTCCAAGATTCTGTTCCCATTTATTTTTGGATATCTGATTTCTCCTAATTAGCGTATTTTCCTTTTGGTCTTACCAGAACTTCCCAGAATATTTGAGGAATTTAGACATGGTCTGTGGTCTTGGATCATTCTGACATCCTGGCTTAACTAGAATCCTTTTTCTCTGATAAACATGTTTTTAAGACTATAGCACAACATAACAACCTTATATAAGCAGTGATTCAAGCTGTTGTTTTGGGACATAATCACTGCCACCCCAACAATGCCGTCGATGTCCCAGTGCCTGGAGGCTGTGTGGATCTGGATAGGGCCCAACAGACTCAAACTCAACCCCTCCAAGACTGAGTGGCTGTGGCTTCCGGCATCCCGATATAGTCAGCTTATTCCATTGCTGACTATTGGGGGCAAAATATTGGCCCCCACGGAAGGGGTTCACAATCTGGGCATCCTCCTGGATGCACGGCTGTTCTTGGTTGACCATGTGGCAGCCGTCACCAGGGGGTCCTTTTACCAGGTTCGCCTGATCTGCCAGTTGTGCCCCTTTCTAGATCAGGACATCATGCGGACGGTCACTCAAGCACTCGTCACAGACCGCCTGGACTACTGTAATGCTCTCTACATGAGGCTCCCCTTGGGGCGTATCCGGAGGCTTCAGCTGGTAAAAAATGCGGCCACGCGGGGGATTATGGGGGACAGTGGCAGTGCCCATGTGACCCCTCTCCTGCGCGAGCTGCACTGGTTGCCGGTGTGCTTCCGGGTGCGTTTCAAGGTGTTAGTGACCACCTTCAAAGCGCTCCATGGCTTAGGACCCAGATATTTACAGGACTACATTCTACCAGCAAATACCTCCCACCGACCTGTATGCTCCCACAGAGAGGGCCTCTTCAGGGTGCCGTCGGCCAGACAATGTCGGCTGGCAACCCCCAGGGGGAGAGCCTTCTCTGTGGCAGCACCCACCCTCTGGATTGATCTCCCCCCAGAGATTTGCATTATCTCAGACCTCTGTGCCTTCCGCCACACTATAAAAACGCACCTTTTTATCCAGGCCGGTCTGGCCTAATCACACCTTGTTTTCCGCTTATAACTCAATATTAATTTTATCTTTTTAAACTGTAAATATGGTATATATGTTTTAAGTACTTTACTATTGTTTGTTTTTGTGTTCTTTTTAAAATGCCTGTACACCGCCCTGGGTCCCTTCGGGGAGAAGGGTGTTATAGAAGTGCAATAAAAATCAAAGTCAAAGTCAAAGGCCGAACAGGATGCAGTTTTGAAATACAATAGCTCTCCAGGTTCAAGACATCAGTTCCCAGAAGACTGTAGCAACTACGCTTATTTGCCAGAATTTGAAAGAATCCTTTGAAGAGACAAGAGGACACAGTAGGAGGTAAGTTATTTCGATAAATACATCTGCAAAGTAATCAGCCTTCTGTCATGCTAAAGGAGAGTTGCAGTCGGATGAGTAACTACTGTTAACGGGAGGAGAAAGAGGAATTCCCACTGTGGCTTGCTGTGGATTCCTTAATGTTGGTCGGCGCATTTCAGCCAGAAAACTTAATAACATGTAAAGGCTTTTTTCATGCCAATAAGCGACAAGACTAAGAGTGCTAGAGTGCTAGAGCACTCAAATGCATTCTTACATTAATTGACTGGAATCCAAAGCTTTGCTCCGATGTTCAGAAGCAGATTTTGAGCAGAAAATGAAATCAAGGGATTGTGGTGTGCAATGTGCTTCAACGTGGACATCACCAGAGCCCTGAAATCTTCTTATTAATGTGTGCAGCTCTGGTGCCTCTCCTATCTCCCCTGCCGCACAGATCCTCCTATCTCCTCAGTTCTCTTTCTCTTCTCACTTCTTCCCTCAGCCACCTTTCCTCACTGTGCTGTCACTCACCTTCCTCTCTGCTTGTCTTCAATCTCCCACTTTGTTCCTCTCTTTCTCTGATCGCTAATTGCCATTCCCTTCTGAAAAAGTCCAACCCTCGCTGTTCTCCTTCCCCTCTTTTGCTCTCTCTCTCCCCTTCTGTGTCTCTCCCCCTTCAATGTCTCTTACTGTTTTTGTTTTCTGCTCTGTGATCCTTCCTCCTTCTTTCCTTCCTTCTCTCTCTCTCTTCTCTCCTGTTCTTCTCTTCTTTTCCTCCTGCCCTCCCATTTCTCCTCAGTCCTCTCTCTTTCTCTCTTCCTCCAATCTCTCCCCCAGACTTCTTCTACCTCATTTTTGGTGCATGTGCAGTCACTTTGGAGGCAGAGAGAAACTCCACCGCTCAGTTGGACTCTGTGCAGCCACTTCCTTGTCCATGTTTGACAATAAATCTTAAATAACTCATGTAAAAATTGATATTTTAAAAAAATCCTTTCTTAGTGAGTGCCTAGATGGTAAGACAAAGGTATGTACCCAATTTCATGCTTGTAGCTTGTATAGTTTTAGAGATCTGGTGATGAGTCAGTCGGTCAGGGAATGAGTGAGTGAGTGAGTAAGTGGTATTTGGCATAGATAGACAGACAGAAGACAGACAGACAGACAGACAGACAGACAGACAGACAGACAGACAGACAGACAGACAGATAAGAACATACTGAGATTACATTTGAGCTAAAGTGGAGGGAATTGTATAATAGAAGAGTTAGATCAGACTGAATTTGAAAAAAAAGAAATTATTTCAGAAGAAGGCAACACCAGACCATTCCAAAAGAACTGTAGGAAAGCTGTCTTTTCGAAGAGGCTTCACAGAAGAGGTGGATTTTCAAGTTCCAGGTGGAAAGGTGCCAACTTGTAGGCAATCTTGGAGAGAGTTTCAGATGTTAGGAACAACAAAGGAGACTTTGCCATTTTAAAAAGCAAAGGACCAGGAAGCAAAAAAATGGTAACAATGAGAAAGGTAGAGAAGCAAAGCCCTAAAAAGCCCTAAAAGGTATAGCGAGCTAGCCATTGCTCATCCAAAAGAACTTCCCAATGAAAAGAAAGGTCTACTGTAGAATATGAGAAGCAAAAACCTAGCAAAAACCTGGTCAATCTTGAGCCAAATTTCAGGACTCCAATCTGAGCTTGACTGATCTCAAAAAGCTAAACAGGGTCAAACCTGGTGAGAATTTGAATAGAGCACCATGATGGAATTCCAGTGCTGTTGATTCAATGGAGAAGTTGGACAACCATAACAGAAGAATTTCAATAGAAAACTTTCCCTGTCATGCAGCCAAGAAAACTGCATGGAAGTTGCCACCAAGAGATAAGAATGGTGAAGACTCATCCTTCCCTTATTTGTGACTATATGCGTTTACTGAATCAGCTCCCCCCAGCTCTGTTTCTCCACCAGGTTGCAATTCATACCACCATGAGAATTCCTGAGCTCACTTGCGATTCTTTAGTCATGATCTGTAGGAATTGTAGGCTTGTGGGTAGCTGGCCTGTGGGATTGAATTGAATTGAATTGAATTGAATTTCTATCCTGCCCTTCTCCTGATTGTTAAAAGTTTCAAATTAAGCCTGTTACTAAGAATATTTAAGAACCTCGTCTAAAACCCCAAAAATTAAGAGCAGGAGGACAAGGGCACAGCTACGACAGATCCGCCAGATGGAATAGGCATGGCGGAAGGTTGGAAGGTCAGAAATGGTACGAATGGCAGGGGGTAGATCATTCCAGAGGGTGGGTGCTGCCATAGAGAAGGCTCTCCCCCTGGGGGTCGCCAGTTGGCATTGTCTGACCGGCGGCACCATGAGGAGGCCCACTCTGTGGGAGCGTGTGGGTCGGGGGGAGGTATCAATGGGTCGAATGCGGTCCTGCAAGTAACTGGGCCCTATGCCATGGAGTGCTTTAAAGGTGGTTACCAACACCTTGAAATGCACTCGAAAAATCACCGGCAGCCAGTGCAGCTTGTGCAGGAGAGGAGTTACGTGAGTATGGCCACTCACCCCAAAAATCCCCCGCGCAGCCGCATTCTGGACTGGCTGGAGTCTCCGGGTGCATTTCAAGGGGAGCCCCATGTAGGGAACATTGCAATAATCCAGACTGGCAGTGACGAGGGCATGAGTGACTGTTCGTAGGGAGTCCCAATCAAGAAAGGGGCGCAACTGCCGAATCAGGCAAACCTGATAGAAGGCCCTCCTGGCGACGGCTGCCACATGATGTTCCATGGACAGCCGCACATCCAGGAGCACCCCCAAGTTACGCATCCTTTCCGTGGGGGCCAGTGTCTCGCCCCCAATGGCCAGCGTTGGTTCAAGCCGGCCATATCGGGATGCCGGTAACCACAGCCACTCAGTCTTGGAGGGGTTGAGCCTGAGTTTGTTCTTCCCTATCCAGATCCGCACAGTTTCCAGACATCGGGTCATCATTTCCACGGCATCGTTGGGGTGGCCCGGGGTGGAATGTACAACTGAGTATCATCAGCGTACTGATGGTACTCCACACCAAAGCCACGGATGATCTCACCCAGCGGCTTCACATAATATTGAACAGGAGCGGCGAGAGGACCGACCCCTAATGGCTTCGATTAAAGAAAAGCTTCGTTTCATCCTGGAAGTCAAATTTTTTTATTGAAACTAAAAAAAAAAAGATTCTAACCTTAGGCTTTGATGATTAGATAAGTTTATGATGATAGAACTACTGTTTGTTATGGTACATTCTAGTTCAAAGGGCTATTGATTTATAAGTTTTTTTCTGTATCAAAGAAAGTCAAAAGCTTCTGCTGTTGCTTGCATTCCCTAATTTTTGTTCTCTTTTCCTTTTTTAAATTCCTTTTGCTTTTTTGTATTTTATACTTTTTTCAAATTTAATAAAGTTTTTAAACCGAAAAGAAATGAGTGCGTGCAAGAGTGTGTGTGTGTGCGCGCGCGCGCAACAGAAAGAGAGTACGAGAGGAAGAGGGAAGTGGGGGAGAGGGACAAAGGGAGGGAGGGAAAGAGAGAGAGAATATGAGAATATCTGGCAGGACTAGAATCAGTGAGACCAAAATTTTGTGTCCTTCTTAAGCAAAAAGTGGTTCAATGATATTGGACCAGTCAATCTCCTTAGCCCTAGATTGAGAAGTCAAAAAAGAAGTCTACCCACTAACCCTTATTGGACCAAGTTATGGTTCAGCAGTGGATTGATTTTGGCTGAAAGTAACAGTAGTGGTAAGACTATATGTTTTGCCTACAGACCTATCAACGGCTTTATTCAAAAGGAAGCTTTCATTAGTGTTCATAAGATCATCAATGAGAAACTTCTCTTTTCTGAACACCTTCTGACTGTACAATATATTTATTGAGATGGAATAATGAGATTGCACAGATTCACTAAATGCAGTGTTTAGCAATGTCTACACCGAAAAAAACTTACAAATTAGCTATTTTATTTTCACTCCATCCTCATTTCCCCTATCGATTTAATTCCCCCCTTCTTTTGCTACTGGTATATACCATATTGATGGAAAATATTTTTATTGTGTCTTATTATTAAAAACTGCAAACATGCATTCTTAATTTCATGTTTTCTATTTTTCAAGCAGCTTGTGTGTTCAATAAGTTACCTACTTTTCTGTTGTGTGCCAGTTATACCTTTCTGGGATTAAGAGATCCATTTCTTGGCCACTCATGCTCTGATCATATCTTGTATGAATTACTGCAATGAGCTCTACATGGGGCTATCTTTGAAGACTATTTTGAAGCTTCAGCTGATGCAGAATATGGTCATGTGATCAATTTTGGGCTCCCCAAGGATGATACATTTAATATCTTTGCTGCCTGAGCTACATTGGGTGCTGGATTGCTTCCAGGTCGAATTCAAGAATCCGATATTACCTTTAAAGTTCTATGTGGTATTGGGCCAAGTTACCTGAGGAACCATCTTATCCCTATCAAATCAGTTCACTCACCTGGACAGGTAGGGAAGGTATGTTGTGGAACTTCTGGAATATTCTCTCTCCAGAGGTGAGACAGGTATCCACTCTCCTGGCCTCTGAAGGAAGAATGTGAAGATCTGGCCCTGAAAACTTGCATGAACAGCACACGAACCTGGGGGTGGCTGGTCCCTTGACAATTCTGTCCTCACCTTTTAACTTTATCTATTCTTGTTTTATTGGGTCTTTTTATTTATTCATTGCATTTTATTTGGTTTTTAGGCCTTTATATTTTTAGACTATACACTGCCCAGATTCACTGGCTGGTATCTAAATTTGACAAATGCATAAATATTGAAATTATGTGTAAAAAAGTGTAGATTGGAAGCACTCGTGGGTCTCTGAAAACAGGAATTTTCAGAAATCCCAGAGTGTGTGGATCATGAGGATAGAGGAAAAATTGCTTAAGAGTTAGTTTGTTGCAACCAACTAGAAATGAAAAATTTACACGGATATCTCAACAAACATCAAATTAGTTTGCAACAGTTCTGAAAAGCTAAATTCCATGAAAAGATTTATGTGGGAATCTGTAAAATAGTCAATAGTATCATGCTTGATTTGCATGCATATAAGTGCAATGTAGGAGTGTCTATATTTTAAATAGGAAGAGAATTCCAGCATATATTTCCTATAGTTGCTCTTTTAGACATATTAATATTTATAGTTTCTTTCTTTCTTTTTAGAGATGTTGGATGAGCAGCCCAAAGATCTATTCCTGACGAAATATAGAGGACTGTGAATCCAATCAAGCATTTTCATAACCTGAAGGTTAACATACTACACAAGAAACATAGCTTTTAAACCATCAAAGGCCAAAGATGAGATTTGCTCTTACCTCTTTTTCACAGTTGGAGTTCAATGTAAGCATGGCCATAGGACTGTTGGGTGCACTGCTTCCAGTGCCCGGTGGCATAACGTGGTCAACGGGCTGATTTGGGCAAGGTAAGCTTAATACCTGATTGTTGTGCTTGTTTGCTAACGTAGTTGAGAGGTATTGTTTGACTTGTTGCCGTTGAGCTTGTTGGATATGGTACTTGGTGGGGTTTTCCAGGTGAGTCTGCACCTATGGACACAGAAAGAAAAGATGCAGCTTCTCATCAGTATTTGGGGATAGGAATTGCTGTGAATAGTGCATCCACAGAAATTTAACCATTAGTTATCTAACACTGATGTACCACATGAAAATAAAGCTATATGTAGAAGGAAAATTCGTTGGGAAAACAAGTATATTAATGTAAATGCATTGTTTAAGAGAATCATTATACTGTATATTATTACATAACAGACGGAACTCTGAAGATCAATACTTCAAAAATACTAGTAATCTACAGTATAAACTTAAATAAGCAAATAACAAAAAAGTATAAAATATACATTTTCTCAATAAAATCTGTTGATACACATACACAATAAAATGCACGCAAACAATTGATGCATTTTAAATATGTTGGAGTCCACTGGACCTGAACAGCTATAAGAAATGTGAATAAAAAAATAAAAATAGAGAATGATATTCAGAAGTCTTCTTTAAATGTCTTTGCTACTGTTACAAAAACAGGAAAAAGCACTCTCAAAAATCTGAAAATGTATACCATTGTAGATACAGGGCTTAAGCGTTTTACTTTATGTATTTCATCACTTTGAAATAGATCTTATTTGTCTCTATTGTTTTGTGGCATTCAGCTATGCTATGAACAAACCATGATGCTATATTAAAAACAATGTTTTCCATTTCTTTACAAATATTCATATTACAATCACATTTATTATATTAATTAAGAAAAAAATCCCTTGTAATCCTCTCCAGATTCCGTTGTACCATAGGTGTGCGAAAGTGCATGCAAGCATATACCTTAAGTCCTGCTGCAATAAATGGATTTAAGTATCTATAAATGGGAAAGTGTTTGAATTACAAAGAAAGAAAGAAAGAAAGAGAGAGAGAGAGAGAGAGAGAGAGAGAGAGAGAGAGAGAGAGAGAGAGAGAGAGAGA
>JANHFO010002399.1:0-12679 GCA_032468095.1 Pareas carinatus | reverse complement strand
ATTGCTGGCTCACTTGGTTAGTGAATAGAATGCTTGACTGTGTATGAAAACTTGACTGTTGACTCTGAAGATTGGACTGTGCTAATATTTCTGTATATAAAGACTTTTACACCTATTGTATTCTGTGTTCTGTCTGTGTGATACTGGTTTTCATCGCTACTTCCTAGCTCCCGGCTTTCGTTATACGCACCATCCTTGTAATCAAGGAAACTCTGCTTGTGCCTAACATTGATTATAGGCCAAGGGTACTAACAAATATGATGCTCACTTGTTCTCTTTTCCCTTTCTCATTCCATAAAATGGGCATTTTCAGCAAGGCAAATCCTTGTTCAGCTGAGTTCCTTTAGTCTGTTGACTGTAAATAAGTCCAATCAGGATGCTACTATTGTGGAATCTCTTGAAAGTCTTTGGTCAAGTTTAAGTCTGTTATCACTGACTGGATAAAACATCTGTAGGTTCTCAGCTGACAATCTCAGATTTATAGTATGAAAGTACAAGGAAAAAACAACAAATAAAGATAATTAGGACAAAAAAGATATCCAGTGCTCTCACTGAGAAATAAACAAGTTATTTAAAATTTCGTAAACATTCCCACTTTAAACATAACTGTTCACAAACACACCATAAACTTCAGAATTAAAAATAATTTGTTGGTATTTCTTCTTTTATTATAGTTTGTTGCAGTCAGCCAGATGTTTAGACTGGATTTAGCATTTTTATCCACCTATGGAGTTCTTCTCAAGAACCTGGGATAGGCAGGTGTTGTCTGATGGTGTTAGAGGTATCATCACAAGATGTAAGATGTTGAGTAAAGCTGCCTTTTGCAATTGACTGATCGTGAATTTGTCAATGCTGATAGTGTTCAAGTGGTGCTCCAGTTGTTTTGGAATTGTACCCAATGTGTCTATTACTATTGAGTACAACCCTTGCTTTCTTTTGCCACAGTTGATCTAGTTCTATTTGCAGTTCTTTGTATTTTATTACCTTCTCCATTTCCTTCTCTTCTATTCTTCTGTCCCCAGGTACTGCCACATCCACTATCCAGACTTCTTTGTCTTTCTTATAGACACTTGTTAAGTCACGTAATGTGGCAGGTGCCCATTTGTCTGAATTCTAAACTCTCAGAGCAGTTTAACTTCATGTTCTATGACTTTCTCTATTTTATGGTCCTACCAGTTCTTGCTTGTAAGCAAATGGTATTTCTCATAAATCATCCAATGCACCATTGTTGCTACTTTGTCATGCTATTTGTAGTCAGTCTGTGAGATATTCTTGCAGCAGCTAACCAGGTTATTACTATTTTCTGTGCTGAGCTATTTTTCCGAATGTATAATTTGCCTTTCAGCTATATATTAATCTCAGTGCTAGACAGTGCAGTGTGCTATGGTAAACTACAAAAAAAAACACATTTTCTTATCTTTTCATTACATTTTTGTCTCTGCATTTGCATCTTATTTAGTGCTGCTTAAGGATTAAAAATTTACTTCGTGGCTCATGATTATACAACTTGTCTTGAGCTAACAGCTTTACTTCAACTTTGAATGGTATATTGAGAGCTCTACTTCAAAAATCAGTGATAAGGAAATTGTGGGGCCAGGATAAAAAAATAATTACATTTAAATTGTCTTTAAATATAATTATTGTTTTCCTTTTTATAATGAGGTGGTAATATCTGGCGGTCTCTGAGGTCTTACATACAAGGCTCACAAACTGGACCTCATGCCTTACAGCCTTAACTGCTCCATAACGTAATTTCTTTTTTAGAAAATAAAGTTAATTACTGATTCTCTCAATACATAGATTAAACAAACAAAACCCTTGACATACTAAGAAACACTTAAAAAGTCATACTGCATATTAGAGAACATAGAGAATCCAAATATACATTATATATGAATCTTGATGATACGGACAAATTTGCTGATAATCTTGTCAATTCGCTCCATTGTATTTTAGTTACAGGTATAGTGTTTTCTAAATATAGTTAGAGATATAATGTTTTTTGATTGTAGTTATAAGTATAGTGTTCTCTGGATTTTCTGAGTGTCTTTTTCTTTTCCTCCACAAGATAGCATTCTTCCTCATTTTACCCTCAATGGCTGCTCTGTTAAGATTTCTCTTCAGGTTTCAGATCGCTGCTTTTTTCCATTCTCAAGGTAGATATATATTAACCAGTCAATTTCTCTCAAACTATAATTATTTTGAGTGATTTATTTTGCTCATTCACTTGTGCTGATTATGCTGCTTTTTAGTGGCTTATTTTATAGTCTTTGCTCCCAATCTTTTCAGTCCTCAATTCTGCCTAATGGAGATTGCTCCGACGAGCACGCCTTTCCCGTGTCTTGTAATTAGGCAAAAATCCATATGCTGGGCTGGTCGCCACCTCACCCTCACTTCTGAATTGCTGACCATCTACCATCACCCCTTTAAGGCAATTTCTGATCCCCACAGGGTCTCCAAAAACAGGCGAAAAAGAAGACTTCTGTGAGCCAGTAAGGGCTTCAAAAGTTTCATACAGCAGAACGGAACAGGAAGTCTGTTTTCTGAATTCTTAATCACAGCAGCAGAAGTGTACCAGCCAAAAGCTACAAGTAGCATTTTACTGCTTTAAATAAAAACAACTTCAAGTGTTCTCTTACACGTATAGTGACAAAACTCAATGCCCTTTGAGTTTGGTCACTATACTTGTGACAAATAGTGGCACTCACAGTCTCATTGGATAGAAATGGACTGTTTCCTCCATTTAATCTTATCCAAAGAGTTAAATAATTTTAAGTGCTAGTAAAGATGTGAAAGAGCTGCTCAGAGGAAAGGCTAATTTTCTCTGGTTACTAATATTAGCATATTAAGTTTCAACTAATCCTACACCAACTACTGTTGGAAGTTCATCACATTACATTTATTTTTGAAAGCACAAAGGGGACCTTATTCAAAGGGGCAAGAGTCTGAAGTGAAATAGCTTAAAACACTATCAGAAAAATGTTATAATGTAAAAAAATCACTCTTTATTTAACAGTCAATGAAGGCACTAAAAACAGCAGCTAGTTAGATCACATGGCAGGAAGAACAGAGTATGTAGTAAATTCTGATTTTCATATTTTGTGTTTGCAAGTATTACAGGTTTCCTCTTTCATAAAATGAAGAATCTTACCTGGGTTTTTTAAAAACTATAAATCGTGGATCACTCACGCTGGTATAGACCACAAGGCTCTGACTGGACTCTGGAGCGGCAGTCAGCTTGAAAGAATCAAATACCTTCAGTTACATTCCAAAACATTTCCTAGACCACAGTGTTTTCCTTCTACCAATTAAAAAAAGGCTTTCCTTTAGCATAATCCAGCACTTTTAATTTCTTTCTGCATTTTTGGTGAACAAGAGAATTTTCAAATGCCTGATTTGTTTCAGCCTACAAATAATTGAGTTGAACTGAATAATTTGATCACGATCTGGTGAGAAGAAGCAGTCACACTCAGCTTATAAAGACATTCTGGCATCATAAACCATCTCAAGTAATGTTCCCACATTGGAATCATGTACAGGAAAGCTGAAGTCTGGAGAAAGGTGTTTATTTCCCAACTGTGAATGCCTGAAGTCCAGTGATAGCTCTGCCAAGGATGAGAGCATGGATATCATGAGTCCCTAAAGGCAAAAAGTGGAAAATGTTAGAATTGTCTCTTTAAAAAAATTAATATATAAATGAAACAAAATAATAGAACTCATGTTTCTAAATAACACGTTTGCTGGACACAATCATGATAATTTTTTACCTTCATATGTGTTAACTGCCTCCAAATTCATGACATGCCTGATAATATGATATTCATCTGCAATTCCATTGCCCCCAAGTATGTCACGAGCTTGCCGGGCAATCTCCAGGGCTTTCCCACAGGAATTCCGTTTCAGCATAGAAATCATCTCAGGAGTTGCCCTGGGAACGTAGGACAAATGCTAAAGTCCAGCAAGGATTGAAAGTGCTTAGGTCTCTAGGCTTTCATACAAAATAGATAACAAGTAAGATGTGACATGAATCACACCTAGTGTAGCACCTTTAAAAAAAACTGTTGTGGGACAGGAAGATCAAGATACACAGGAGAGGTGAGAATTTCCCTCCTGAAAAATCCTCAAGCTCCTTCACTCTCCCCTATTAATTCTGGAAAGGAAGCTCAATGGCATTAATGGATTAGCAATAGCATATTGACTTATATACTGCTTCATAGTGCTTTACAGCAGCGATCCCAAACCTTTCTGGCTCTGCAGCCTGGCCGGGGGGGGGGGGAGATTTTGCATGTGCATATGCATGTGCAGCTTGCACAAATGCAACCTCACACACTTGTCTGCCACTTGCATGGTCTAGTTCCAAAGGAAAGAAGTTTTACTGAATCAGCATATTGCCTTCAACAAGCTGGGTCTTCATTTTACCAACCTTGGAAGTTTTCTTTCTACAGCTACTACCACAGCCAGAGTTTCATCAGCATTATTATGAAAAAGAAAAGAATGGCAGTAACTAACCACATCTTGTAGTAATGCAGTTTTTTTTCTTCCTGCAGTTAATTGCTTTTAAAAATACAGATTTGAGCACTGTATGTCAGGCTTTCTCTCTTAGTTGGCTGAAACTTCATTGCAGCTTCTCAGGCACAGCATATTAAACAGATGATGGTCCTCTGAGAAATGAAACTGCAGCTCTGTTTTATACTATCAAGCTTAAACTTAGCTCCTTTCCCCCCCTTCTTTCCTATAGCTTGGGACTTTTGCTTTTTCTCATGCCTAGTATAAAACGGTGATGGCTTACTCTACTTAGAGTATAATTTCTAATTTCTGTACTGGAATAGTCCCAGATATGTTCTAGCTGCAGCACAGTGTGTAGTAATGTTTTTTTTATTGTTGCATACTGCAATGCTGGAAGAAAGTGAAAAAAATGCAATTTGTGGATTTAAAAAAAGAGAACAATTTGATCCTCCCTTTTATCTCTGTCTCTCTCCAGCAGAGAGGTACTAATCATTTAAAGTATTTTCCGATACAAAATAAAGTAGTGCAGTCCACTTTATCTTTCATTTGACTAAACTTGCCCATGAAAAAGGTCATTATGCACAATGTTGCAATTAATGACATACACAAATATATACGTACTTGTCCTCATCTTTCAAGCGCCCCAGCTGTAGACAAGCCTGTAAGCCAATAGTGATCTCTGTGAGCATGTCAGCCAACTTCTTCTGGATCAATTGGTTTCTTGCCAAGGGGTTTCTGAACTGGATTCTAAGATAAATGGATGAGATAATTCAAGTAAAAGCAGATATAACAAAGGCAAATAACATCAGATAAGGTCATTTCTGTTAGATGCAAACTTGGAAAAAGTGATGGAGACTCAGAAAAACTCAGTGGAGAAAACAGCATACAAATAAACTGAGATATATGAGAAGCAACAGAATAATCTATGGAATAATTTCTGGCAACAAAATCCAGCCTGAAGTGTGATTTAGGACTGAAGATGCACTTTAATTAATATAACTTGTCAATTATAGAAAATTATGGAGACAGCTAAATCTGAAAACACAGCTGTTTCAATTATCCTCGTACATTCATTCTAGTAAACCTAAATATGTGCTCTGTAACAAGTGACCGTGGAACTGTACAAATGTAAACCATCTGTGAAAAATCTTGAGTACCCTGGGGACCTAGGGATTTGTTAAGAAACCATGAAATATAAATAAAATGTATAACTTTAGGGATCTCCTTTCATCCAATATATTATGGCTTCGGCCCCCGCCCGGGCCACGGAGACCGGAGAGGAGTCCGACGTGCCAGAGGAGGAGGCGACCCCAGCGCCCGCCGCCGCCCCGATACTGCCAACAGGCCTGGCAGCGGCGGCCCAACCCACCCCGCAGACGCGCTGGCAGCCCTGGTCACAGACAATCCCGGGGCTCCGCCCACGGACGCACCAGCTTCAGCCTTGCCATGCGTAGGTGCAGAGGAGCCGGCCAGCGCGTGCAGGGGCTCGGAGGAGGCGCTGCCGCCGGAGCCACTCATTGACGTGCGTACCTGCTGGCATCTGCGCCAGTAGGCAGCGTGGGAACCGCCGGCGATGCGGATTGGGCGTGGGCGGTCGGCAGCCGCCGCCCGAGCGGGAACTTTAAAAGAGTGGCTGGCTGCTTTCACAGCCAGCTTCAGCAACACGAAGCGCGCAACGGAAACCTTGACTTCGGCGGTTGAGTTAACCTTCTTGATGGACTTGCTTCTGGACTCACTTTGGGAGGAGTTGCCTCTGGACTTGTTTTGGGAGTTGTTTCGGGGTGGTCAACTTCGCTTGACACAGACTCCGCTTACTTCGCTGGACTGAGGCTCAGGAGGAGCTGCTTCTGAGCTTGTTTTGGGAGAAGTTGTTTCGGGGAGTTCGACTTCGCTTGGACGCAGACTTGGAGGGCATGCTGGACATTACTCCGGCCCGTCTGGACCACCACCACCCCGCTCTGAGGTCGCCATGAAACACGGCAGGGGCGAAACCCTTGACAGGGGTTGACCTGACTAGCCCCGTAGCTCAGGCAGGGCACCACATGACTCCGGACGCCCCCTTGGCCCCAACTGGGCGCACGGGGTAGAACATATATACTTAGCAAAGCTGTCATTGCTGGGTATCTTTTTTCAAATCTGACTTCAGTCAAGAATGCTAAGTATGGTCTTGAAAACAAAGCTCACAATCTCTTGCACATGACTGACATCATGGGATCATATCACAATCAGTGTTCAAGTAAATGAAGTATTAAGGATACCTACATATTATTAGTATGTAAGTATCACTGTAACCACATTCCATTTCCTGTAGAACATCTCTCCAGAAATCTTGAGACTTTACCTATCCAAAGTATACTGCCTGGCAGTATGCATACAGAACTCAGCAGCACCCAATGCTCCCCAGGAGATGCCATAACGTGCATTATTCAAGCAGCCAAAAGGTCCCTGTGGGAAGAGAAAGGCATCATGATTCAGAGAAGCAATTTATTGATATTCCTTCTATTCCAAGAAGGCATTAACTTCCAAGGATCACCCACATGATTCGCAACTACCATCTGCCTAGTAGCTGTTAGTGCAAGCTTACAAATGAGAGTGCTCTAAAGTTTATTTTACATATTAAGTCCCTCTTAACATAATTCATCATTCATTCCGCCTGTAAAATTAGCATTGATATAGCTAAACTACTTTGAAGGAGGTTGTGTTCAAAGACAGAACCTCATAATAAATACAGAATACTACTTTTATATCTGTTCCTTAGTTGTACTGCTTATTGTTGCAATGCAATTTACACATTCATAATGAAATAAACCCAAACCTTATAGCTAAATCATCTAGAAATACTGTAAGCTTGAACTAAAATGTATTTTCTATCTTTCTCAACATCCCCTGGTAATAAACTTGGGCTTGCACCTCTTGTGACATTCCTGGTCACTGCACCATTCACATACAGTAGTCCCACTGCACATGCCAATGAGTAGTATCACATGGATTGTGGAGAGATCTTACTGCAAGTCCAGACACTTTGGGTAGTAGATTCTCTTCAGGCACTTCTACATCTTCCATAATAATCATCCCAGTAAGAGAGGCTCGTAGTGAAAATTTGCCCTCAATCTTTGGGGTGGAAAGACCTTTCATTCCTTGTTCCAACAGGAAACCCCGTATTTTGCCATCATCACATACAGCCCACACTATACACAGGTCAGCCATTGGAGAATTTGTGATCCTAAAAGAACAGCAAGTATATTGTCGATGTTTGATATGCCATCCCACACAGGCCTTATAGAACTCAAGCTAAAATTCAAGTAGTTAAAAATGCAAACTCTAGAGGGGGAAATACAATGTAAAACCATTCTAAACAGAGCAAAGCTTAGGTGGTATCTAATCTTGCAGGAACAAAATTAGTTCAGTCCTGTTCCCTTAAATCTTCTCATCATAATTATCAGGGACTTAAACTTTTATCACTATTTTGAAATAGTCCTAGTCGCCTAGGTTAATTCCCTGTCCTGATTCACATAAGAGAGGACAAGTGCAAACCTCACCAAGTCTTGGAACCATTGAGTGTGTAGGTCTTCCTGGAGGGGTTGTACTGCGCCCGAGTCTCCATGCTACCAGGATCACTTCCATGGTTAGGCTCTGTAAGCCCAAAACAGCCCAGCAACTCTCCTTTAGCTATGATGGGGGAGAAATTAAAAGATGAGTATAGCAATTCCCAAATTATCCTTATCACTTCTTCATAATTCCTGTTGCTATTCAAATAACTTCACAGGGATAAATCTACAGTGATACTTTGATACTCAACTGCTTTGAAAATTATCAAATTTGGTACTCCATGCAGTTTGATGTGAAAATTTTGTCCTTGGAATCATTGTTTGCTTGGTACTCAACGCACAAGCTAGAACTTAATTTCAATTTCAATTTAGAATAGAGCTGGAAGAGTCAAACTTGTTTGTGTCAGCTACCTTGTGGTTCAGCTACATTATTCCTTATGGGAAAATTTGTTTGATACTCATTATTTTTGGTACTCGTTGCGCCTCATGGAATCAATTAACGATGAGTACTGAGTTACCACTGTACTATGGATCCTAGTAGGCAAAAAAGTTAAATTTTATCAACCCTTCTGGATTATGGTATTATATAATTTATTTTTAAATAGAAGTATTCTTTACACAAATTAAACAGCTGAAGCTATCTTAATAAACAATATGATAAAAAAATCAGAAGAACCAAAAAGAAAAAAACAAAGCTGGTCTGAACTACAGAGTCAAACCAGAAGATGGAAGGAAAGTATTTGGAAATGGGGAAAGGAATAAAGTAACAATTAACTAAAACATGAAATTAAAATATAAAAAATAAGTAAACTGTAAAAATAAAGTTATTAGAGTTAAATATTTGTAAAGAACTCAATTCAAATTGAAGGATGAGGAGAATCTGGAAAATAATTACTTCACTATTTTTCAGAATAGTGAATGAAATACTGTAAATGCTAAAAGTAAAAAAAAAGGAAGAGAGTTGAGATACTCAAAGAAACAAAAGCTCCAAAGCTTGCAAAACATTGTACTTAGGGAATTTTCTAAAATACAAAAGATACAATAAAAATAGATAAAAGAGAATTTCTAACATATTAGAACTCCTCTAAAATACTTTTTAAAAATTAAACATAAGAACATCAATATAATCTGTGAAGTACACATTTTTTGTACATACAGTATGCTGAAACGACAGCTGGCTGGATAGGGGAAGATAAAATTGATTCCCTTCAGGATTAGGGCAAGTTTAAATATGATGTGAAGTACATGCATACATACATATGTGTGCATGTGTAATAATAGTAGCACAAGAGATAAAAACATACCAGTGTTGGTATAATTATATAGTAATCTTCCGCATTCAGAAGTCTCAACTATTAACTCACCTAGGCCCGGCAGATATTTCTCCTTTTGCTCTTCTGTTCCATATGCATATATAGGATGCATCACCAAAGATGATTGAACACTCATGACTGACCGATAGCCACTGTCCACCTTCTCAATCTCCCTGGCCAGAAGTCCATATGCAACATAAGTGGTCCCTGCACAACCATAACCTAAGCCAAAAGAATAGAGAATTAATCATAAACCCATCTGTGTCAAGAAATCAGTTATAATCCTCTTAGATAACTCTCCTGGAAGATCCTACCTGCCAAATATTTAGAAAGAAACAAGAAAATAAAGGGAATAATATATTTTAGCAAAATACTGCCCTAATATTCCAAGAAGTCTTAAAATGTATTTTATAATATATCTTACAGATATAAAGTAATTATTACATCTTCAACAGTTCCTAATATGAACTAAAATCAAGTTTTACTAGGTTTCTAAAACTGATAACCCTAGTATTTCAAATATGATAAATAATTGGCAATTCATAACAGGGCATTTAAAAACAAAATCTAATATTTAATTCTGCAATATAAGCCACAACCATATTAGCAGCACAACCAAAATACATTATATTGTTACTTTTCAAAATACTTCAAAACATACCTCCTATTATTCTTTTATCCATTGATTTTAACTATATTTTCTCTTATATGACAAATAATAAAATATTTAGTAATTAATTAAACTGCAGATAAAATTCTGAAGTCACTGACTGAATAAAAATGCAAACCAGCAGAAACAAAGAACTGATCAGTCAAATAAAAGAGAAAGGTGGTGGTGATGATTTATCACCTAAAATACCTGGAAAGGTGGTGGTAATGATTTATCAAATACTTAAACTGCAGCTGAAATGAAGACATGATATATTCTGAACTTCTCCTCCCAAGAACCATTAAAAAGTTCTGAAAAATCCTCCATTACTACTACAGATATAATGGGCCCACTCACTGTCATGAAAAATGTTTAACAATACCTTTGATGGTTGAGCCCAAGACTCCAAGGGTTCCCATCTCTGACACAATTTCCCGGTGAAAGACTAGAATGAAAATAGGAGGGAAAGAAAGAATGTAATTTACAACATTGTAATCAAAACCTATTGTAAGAAATATGCATTAAAATATCTATATTTCCCAGAAGCCTGGTATGCAACATAGAGGCATGTTATAATACTAATAGGTAAATTTGATAATCACTCCCCAAAGTCAGAAATTACTGAATTTACATTAAAATCAGTATTTCATTATATTGGTAATAGGACTTATATACTGCTTCATAGTGCTTTACAGCAGTGGTCGCCAACCTGTGGTCCCCGGACCACCAGTGGTCCACGAGAGAATCCTGGTGGTCTGTGTAAGAATTTGGAAATTTAATTTTTTTAAAAGAGCTGGTAATGAAATGGCACGCTGCAGCAAGGAGTATTGCTGGTGGGCAAGGAAACAGCTGGCGGCGCTCCTCGACAGGCAAAAAAAGCCCTCCACAGCCACCCCAGCCCAGCCTTTTGCCAGCTGGCAGTGACCCCCATCGCCACCCCTCCTGCCATGGCTGCGCCCGGACCCTAGGACGGAGAGCACCCGGAGCCTGCGTGGGGCGGGCATGCAGGAAGAGTGCTCTCACGCTCCACTTCCCCCTCCTTGCTCACTCGCCAGCTGGCCCTAGCTCAGGGCGCTCAGGGTGTGGGGGTCGAGCTCCAGATGCTCCTGCAGGGCAGGCCGAGCTCAAGGTGCTCAGGGCGCGCGGAATGAGCTCTGGAGCTGCACCAGTAGGTCGAGCGGCTTAAGCGACACAACCAGGAAGCAGGTGGGGGACGGCTGCTGGTGCTTCAAAGAGCCAGGCAGCCACGGAAAGGGCAGCAGCCGAGCCCCGGGGAGCCTCACCAGCGCACCCACATCTCTGGTTCAGCCGGTTCACAAGGATAAAAGGCCTCGCTTTGTTTCTCAGCTGCTGCTCCGCAAAAGCCCCGCAGGCTTTCCCAGGAACCCCACCCCACCCCCGCAGCAGTTGGGCAGCAGGGGCAACCCAGTCCATTCACGAGGATTGCAGTACAACTGGAGCACTGTGACTGGAAGAGACGGGGCTGCGCAGGTGGGTTTGCCGTCTCCACTCTTCTGGCCCGGCGGCATCGGGCAGGGAAGCAAAATGAGGTTCAGCTCCTCTTTGCAGCCGCCTTGCCATGCACTCGGTCCTGGGGCTTGAGTCCCTCGAGCCCCAGGAGCGAGTGCGCAATAAAGGAGCATTGCTAGGCAACAGGTTCCAGCTCAGAATCACCCTGTTTGGAGACTTCTCCACTCGCCTTCCACTACTCCCGAGCTGTGCAGGGCCAGAGGAAGCCGCTTTGTCCCACTCCTCTCCGCCCTCGCCATGGGGGGCAAAAATAAAAGAAGACGAAGAACCCTCCAACAAGTACAGTGAGTCCCCCCTCGCAGTGGATCGTGGCTGTTAAGCTCAGAGAGCAAAACAAAAAAAACAGTGGATTGAGAAAGTCTTGAAAAAGTCTAGTGGTTGGAGCAGACACCCCAGTCATTCACCATCACCCCTCTTTGCCTTTCTTTCCTAGACTTGTTGGAGGCGCCATGTGGCATTGGAGAAAGGGCGAGCAAAGGGAAACTGGCGGGAATCTTGTGGAACAAGGGAGCTTTTGAAAAAATTTCTTTTTAAAAATTTTGAAGTTGGGGGCTGTTGGGAAAAATCAGTAGCTGGTTGCTGGCGTTTTTGGGTTTTCCATACATTTGCGCGCACACCCATTTGAATTCCTGGCTCTCTTGGCAATTTTTTTTAGAAGTCAGCCAGAGAAGAATCCCGAGTCTGAATAGAGGTGGAGAGGACCTTGGAGGTTTTCTAGGTTTCAAGCATCGAGCCCATTTGAAATGGCCACTGCAGGCCTTTTCCCACCCTCTATTTTAGCTTTCCCCCTACCTCTCTGTCTCTCCCTCCCTCCACCCCTCCTCTATTTTTTTCTCTCTACATCCCCCTCTCTCATTCTGTGTGTGTGTGTGTCTGTCTGTTTCATTCTTTCTTTCTCTCTCTCTCTTTTGCTTTCTCTCATTCTTTCTCTCTCTGTCTTAAGCAGGCAGAAATATCACACTAAAATGTGTAATACTTAGATAAGCTTCAATTATTTTGTAATAATTAAATTAACTTTAAATTTTTTGCTACAATTAAACAACCTTTAAAGATTTAGTTATGATTAAATAAGCATTTATAATTTTGTTATAATTAAATAAGCTTTTTAAATTTTGTTATATTAAATAGGTGCC
>JANHFO010002397.1:164996-179536 GCA_032468095.1 Pareas carinatus | reverse complement strand
TGTAGATATAGAGTTTGAACTTCAAAATTTATCTTTTGACTCCACCAGCAAAAGGTATAGATGCTAATTCAAGAAGTTTTTTTATTAATAAAAGTAAATTTTTAAAGGGCTTTTCTTACCTGAAGTAGGATCAGGGTTTTCTGAATCTATGCAATCAATATAGGAAAAAAAATTGGGAACAAGTTTTTGTTTTTGTCTTTGTTTGGATCATGTGCATGAGTTAAGATCGAAAAAATCTCTTTCAAGTTGATTGTGGTAGCTAGATATTTCCCTATGTCAAGAGAGAAAGAATTGCGATCAGGCGCATAAAGTAGCATGCATTAAGCAATTTAGCAACTTTTTAATTCCTTTTTGAATATTGAATTTTTATGATGCAGCACCCCTAAACTGCTATCAGTATGGTACCTTGCCTATGAATTATTTTTGTATTTTTATATAGATTGCATTATTTTCTGCATTGTCATATGCTCCCGGTTAGATATTAAAATAGGTAGCCATACCCTGAATTAAGGAATTACAGGATCGTAAAAAGGAAGTTATAAGTTTCTTAAATAAATAAACATATACATACACTAACATTTAAGGATGAATTATCTGGTATTGTAAGCCAAATCATGCTTCTTCCTTATTGTCATATAGTCTGTAACACTTGTGTAGTATTCTTTTTTCATTTGTTCATGTTCACTCTTCAATATTTCTACAAAACTATTTAAAAATTCTGTAAGAATATGAAACATTACATAATAGTTATATGTTAAACTTACAAAATATTATCTTTTTCTTCATGTACAACTTGGGAAAGGATACCATTGCCTTAACTTTAAATTAAATGTTTATATAATTAAATTTCCAGATAAGTTTATTCATGCTATCAAAATAATTCTGTCCTTAACTTAAAACATACGCTTATAATAGTGCAAGTCAAGCTCGAGTTTGTCCATCAACATCATACACACCAAGTCGCCACAAGAGGAGTTATGAGGATGATGAAGACATGGAGTTGCATCCATCAAAACAGAGAGAGCAGCCCCTGGGTATCAGCTGAGATAGTGTTGTCTTTCTCCTGAAAGTCACTTATTTTTCAGAATATTGTGGTGTATCCATTTGCACTGAAGTGATATATGCATTGTTGACTTAGAATACTTTTAGAATATGATTTTATATGTCATTATCTGGTTTTTGAAATAATTAGGATCGGTTCAGTGATAGTTTCAAAAAAAGCAAGAGTCTAAATAGTTTAAATATAACATTGGTTTGAAGTTCATAATGTGTTATCCATGGTTCAGTTTGTAGCTACAGATATATGATTTACACATGAGTATTTGCAAATATTATGTTCTTGAAAAATAAGGGTGATTCTGGATTATAGAAGGAACAAAAGTTAAATTCAGCAAATTCATGGAGACATTACATATGTTCATTATTATCCATGAAAATAAATAGGACAAAATATAGATGAATGCCAGATGCAACAGAAAAATAATGAAGAGAGTTATGAACTTTGTGATTCTCTTTATTTGACTCGCAGTTGTTGAAAAAAAAATGCCCAGCCAGATTAGAGGTAGGCCATTTGCAGAGTCCTCTATATTTTTGAACTTCTAACATAATTTTAAAAACACTTCATATATATAGTCCAGAAATAAGCACTTTATTTTAGTCCAGTGCTGCCAGATGTTGACAAAAAACAATTAAGAAAAAGATAAAATGTCAGTCTTCCACCTCTTTTGTTTCTAGTCATTTCCACTGTTTTTCCTACCCTTCATAGTATTTTGGATTTTTTGTACTATTCTTTTTATTAGTTTTCAGTCATCTGTACAATTTACAAGAAAATTTCCTTCTGAAAAGAATACTTATTGGCTTGGTTTGATTTAGGACTTTATACCCATTTTTTACATTAAAATATTTTTGGAGAATTACTGTTCTGAAAGCAATCTAAGGTCCAGTTTTTACAACATGCGTTTGTGATTCAGCATATTGTAAATTTTCTTTAAAAAAGCAACAAGAAGTTTTAATCTCAAATTTGTAAGTTTTTAAGGTAGTAGAAGCTCTTGTGTTTTTTTTTAATTCTAGTAAATGTGCCTGATATCCATGGGAGTGGAGAGCCAAAGCGATTAGAAACAGAAGCTTCTGCAAGACATCAGATGATTTCCTTTAACTGTTCATCTCCACTAGATCTGAATTTTCCACTCCCAGGAGAAAAGGGCCCTGCATGCCTTGTGAAGGTAATGTCTTCAGCAGTGCTTGAAACAGAATCACATTCAAGCATGTTAGAGGTGTGGAGATTTGTTGTAATTTACATTTAGACCTAGTCAAATGATCAAAATTCAGACCTTTGCAACCGACTCATGTTTATGACAGTTGCAATGTCCCAGGTCATGTGATCACCTTTTGTGACCTTATGACAAGCAAAGTAAATGGGAAAGCCATACTCACTTAACAACCATTTTACTAACTGAATAGCTGTGGTGATTCACTTAACAACTATGACAAGAAATGTCATAAAATGAGGCAAAATTCACTTAACAACTGTCTCACACAGCAACAGAAAATTGGGGTTCAATTGTGATGGTAATGTGAGGACTATCTTTATTAAAGTATATATCACAGTGCATCAATATTTATTGATGTAAAAATAGTCTAACAGTTGCACAAAGCCCATCATTGAAGGCTATATTGAGCCAGTGTATATTGTTAGGATTGAGAATACTGTAATTATATACAGCTACTATTTTTTTAATTGAAGCAGATACTTACGAAAGACAGTTATGATATGAACTTTTTCCCATATCAAACCATAATTTATTAATATATTCAAGTAGCTATTGCTTTTTACAGTACTTTATATTGTCTTACTGTGATTTTTCCTCTTAATCATATTCTATTTGTGGCAGATATATGAAAATGGGGACAGTTTCAAAGTCAATGATATTCTTGAGGTGTATGGGATTTTGTCAGTCGATCCTGTCCTGAACATGCTAAACAATGAAGAAAGGTAACATTTTAGTGATGATAAAATGCAAGTTTGCCATCATTGTGACTGAAAAAATTAACGTATTTGATTCACAAATAATAGGTAATTTGTAAAATTTCTATAAAATATTAGTAACATTTAGTTTTCTTATTTGTTTCAGAAAAACTGAAAAATAATTCCAGGTTTTTTTGGGGGGGGGGAGATTAATGCTAGCTCAGAAATTGCTACTGTGTTGAATCTATCTAAATTTTAGAGATCTGGGTTTGTCCAAATTTTAAATAATACTTAGTTCATGTAAAAAATAAATTAAAAGGTGATATCAGTTCTTTATATTCAGGAGCATTTTTACAAGATATAACTAAGGAATTTACTTTGATTGCTGCAAAAATATAAAATAAATTCAATAACTCAAATCTGTTTATGATACTGATATTTTTATGTTTCAATAAAATACCTTTTTTAGCAGGAAAAAATGTTGCATGCAATTTAGAAGTTTAATGTGCCTACTTTTATATTTTAGGGAGAATTCCTCCTCTCCAGTAGAGTCTATGGATTGTATGGATACTGTGGAAGAACAGAGAGTTCATAGTCCTCCAGCTTCATTAGTTCCCAGAATCCATGTAATTCTGGCACAGAAACTTCAGCACATAAATCCATTGTTGCCTGTTTGCCTTAATGAAGAAGAAAGCAAGAGCTGTAAGTATTTCAGCCATTTAGGAAAGATTACCTTGTTACTATTGAATGCCTTTATTGGATTTTATTGTTTTTACTTTGTTCATAAAAAGGTCAGTTTGTTCCTAATGCCGTTAGTATTTAAAGTATAAGGGACATTGCTAAATGTTGTATAAGTCAATTTGCTCCTCCTTTGAATCAGAGAGGACCATAAGAAAAATAATTTTCTAATTTAATTTTATTGATATGTCACAGAATGATAAAGTGAATGCCATATGTGAATACCATTTAAGAACTTTATACTTCTGTTGTCTTTTTGTGAAACTTTATATTTTTAAGTTTAGATTTAGGATCTAAACTTGTACATTTAATAACATTCTCATTCAGAAGACTGTTGAAATGTTTCACAAATTCATTTGCTAAATCAGTATTTTTAAATTCATGCATACTATAAGGTTGGCACAGTGTATAACAACCACTGACTTCTCTAAATAATATTAGATGCATTGATGGATTTTGCAGTTTTACATAATGAAGAGAGGCAGATGAAATGTGCAAGCAGTATTTATGTATTTTATAATGTAAAAATGCCCATAACTAGTATCACTATTGATCTCTATAATTTTAAATCTAAACACTTAGTATCCATTCCTTTTTATTAATGCTTATTATAAAAAAAATAGCTAAAATTAATGGTTTCTTTCTTAAATATAGTAATAATTTATTACAAGAATCTGAATTGCTTTTGGAATCAAGAAAAATGAATTGCGAATAGAATTGACAGCAGTCTTTTAGTAAAAGATCAGTACAGTTTTATTCTTAAGATTCATATTTTACTTTTGTAGAATCTTTCTTAGTTTTGAAGTTGTTTATGGGATGGAAGCCCACCTCCAAATTGACATATTTCAGAGAACATGAACGTTTCTTCCTTTTTACCTTTGTTATTTTTGTCATTTTACAAAGATGTTTTCATTTTCATTTTTACAACAATACTTTCTTAATAGTTAAAAACAAGACATAATATATGGTAGCTACTGCAGTGTCACCGTTAATTTTTCTTAGATGTGTTTGCATTGTTACCTTCAGTTCCATCCAGTGTTGCCAAAAGCTACCTCTTATTATTTGAAAATTACTTTTAATCAGTTAAAAGTAAATGAGAGGGCTCTGGGTGTCCGCTGTGGCACATGTGCCATAGATTCGCCATCGCTGGTATAGGCAGTCATCAATTTGCGATCATAACAGAGCTCAGAATTACAATCATAAGTCATTGTGGTTGTAAGTTGAGGCATCATGTTACTAAATTTGAAGTTACGACCATTTTTTTACAACAACTGTTAAGCGAGTGCATTTTCCTTAGTGGAAATTTTTGGTTTGATGTCAGAAGTAAACAACAGAAACCTGCAAAAAAAACCATTGTAAATCAGAGCCATGTGACTGCAGAATACATCAAACGGCCATAAAGGTGCACCAGTTGTCAAAGATCAAAAAATGACTGCAACAGGTGAAGGCATCAAAATAGGTTGCAAATAGCTTTGGGGAGGTCCATTCTCACTTGGCATAATCACTAGGCGATTGGTCATAAATTGAGGGCTACCTGCATGGTACAGGTAGACCTACGACCACAATGGAGCTGCAAATTTTGGTTGCTAAACAAAACAATTGTTAAGTGAGTTGTGCCCTCAATTTAACACCTTTTTTGCCACAGTTGTTAAATTAATCACTGTTGTTATTAAGTAAATTATATGGTTGTTAAGTGAATCTGGCTTATCCATTGGCTTTGTTGGATGCTACTTGGGTTACAAATGATGATCACATGATCCCAGGACAGTGCAACGGTCATAAATACATGCCAGTGCCAAGTATCTGAATTTTGATCACGTGATCATGGGGATGCTGCAATGGTCATATGTATGGTCATAAGTATGAAAACCAACCGTAAAATATTTTTTTCAAAGCTGTTGTAACTTTGAACAGTTGCTAAACAAATGGTTGTAAGTTGAAGATTACCTGTATAGAAAAATTCATTTGTTATTTCTGATTCTTGCCTATGCTATCTTTTTTAGTTGTTTCTAGTTTTATGTCTGTACTATCACCAGTTAGAGCAGAGCTTCTTGGCTTCCTCACTCACGCCTTTTTGGGAGACAGCTTGGCTGCCGAATATGTTATATTACATCTCATTTCTACAGTGTAAGTAGTAAATTCACCTGTTTAACATACAGTATCTGATCTTGTGGGAGAAGAGGTAAAAGGGAGAAAGTATCTAATTGAGACAAACACACAATATTATACTGCCACCTAAAATTACTCTTAATTTTCATTCTGTAAATATTAAAGTAAAATAATTTGTCCTTGTTTTTCCAATATGTGGTGACATTATGTATACTCTGGCAAGTACATCTCAATTGCATACATATTTATTTAGGAAACTTCCTCAATGCTCCTTAACAGTTTGAATCACTTTCTTATCTATACAATTACTAAACTTAGTCACTGGGCTGAAGAAAAATAAAGCTGTCTACAAGGAATTAAACATAACAATTGTTAATATAAAATGCCTAACTCCCTCAGGACAGCTTTATCTTCAGTTTCCTGCTCCTAGCCTTTTCTAAATTAAAAGGGAGGAAGGGAAAAAGGAAAAAAATATTTACTGTTTTGAGCCCTCTTGGAAAACCAGCTCTCCAGTCTGCTCTGTTGTGATTCCCATATTTTCTAGTGCAGCTTTTTCTCTCCATGGGTAATCCAGTGAATATTCCACCTTCTGACAATTACTGTTTTAGTCTTCCTGTTCCTTTAATTCAATCCAGACAGAAACAGAAAGGAAAACTAAAAAGTGCTTTTCCTGACAATATTACCAGTTATAAATCTTATCCTAGAAAGCAACTATGTGGTTATTACTAATTAAATCAAAAAAAATTTAGATGTCTGTATTACTCTTCCCTTATTGTTGGTAAAAGACTAGAAATCATCCTTGAGATAAAATAAAACTTAGTCTTTCACCTCACCAAGATCTAAATGTTGATTTCTACAAATAAAGTGGCTGTACATAAAAAATCCCATTGAAATAGAAGACATATTTGGCAATTTTTACAATCCTCTTTTATCTCAGTATGGCAGAGAACCGAAGATGGATAGGGAGAATAAAAATAATATATTCTTGCTGGATGGAACTGCTTGGAGAAAACTCCATCTAGGTCTTACTGCATTTGACAGGAGGAAATTGGACCTTGATATAACTTTTTAAAAAATACTGTTTAATGCACATTTAGCAGATGGTTATTTACTCATTTATTAAACTTCCAGGCTGCCCATGTTACCAAGGTGGCTTACAGTGATTCAATAAAAATATCATATAAAACATTAAAGCAATAAATAAAAACCAAAAATTTTAAATTAGTTAATCAAGATTGAAATGAAGGGAGCAAAGTACACATGGGAAGGAGGTGGAATCTGTCTAATCCATGGGTGTCCAACTTTTTGACTTGCCTGGGCTACATTGAGTGAAGAGGAATTGATGTTGACTGCATGTAAAATATATAATGTGGTTAATGTATATAAATCACAAATAATGTTAAAAGTTTACGATTTTGTAAGGCCACAACACTAGTTGTCCAGGGCCACATGTTGCCCATAGGCCACAGGTTAGACATGCTTGGCCTAATTCATTTATCACCTCCAGGATGTCACTTCCCCATTGGGACCCCAGGCCAGCTGGCAGAGCCTGATCTTCAAGACCTTTCAGAAGGCTAAAAGTGTGGGTACAGATCTTACCACTGAAAGCACGATGTACAAGAGGATGGGTGCCATGGTAGAAAAGGCTCTTCTGGACCCTGACAGGCAAAATCCCTTGATCAACTGGGACCACAGCAAGCTCCTCCTGCCAGCGCTGATGGGGCAGGCTAATCTCATTAGACTGAGATGGTTCGTCAGTTAACCTGAACTTATGCCACGAAGGGCTTTTTTCGATTATGTTTAGAGGCCTCTCAAAATAAATAGTGAAAAATTATTATATGGAATTTATCCATGGATAAAATATATGAATGTATCATGGATAAAATATATGAATGTATTCAATCAAAACATGCAGAGTAGGCCTGTAAGGCCTAGGAAAAAAAGGTGTACTTCTTAATTTTTTCTTGGATCTTTATATCTTTTATATGTAACTCCTGCTGGCATTTTAGTATCTCCAAAATACAAAATGGTAGTATTATAACTAACAACTCCTAAGATGCTACCGTAAGTGTCATATTGGAAGTAGGAAGAATATTTGCCAGGGGAAATGCAATAAACAGGAGTTGAAATTCATAAATATCAATACATTTATTTTTGCAGCAACTCAAGTGAAGTATGGTAATTTTTTCTAGCTGATGTAGATGAAGATCTTTTGAATATGATCAAAGGCCAATAGAAACTAGCATTGTATTTAAGTACTAAGTACATGAAATTCTACGCACACACACAAATTACAAGTTGTTACAAGAAGTATGGGATAGCTGTCACTCCTTTACACTGTATCAGTGCAGAAGCAAGCAATCTTATCCACCTTGTATTTACCTTAATAGACAAGAGTCCATAAACAATTAAACAATTTAAAATAGTAATTAATGCATCCCCATGGTCTTTTTTAAAAAAACAAATGAAACAATAAATTTAACATTTTAAACCATTTCAACATTATCTGCTGCCTGAAATATCAGTGGAAAGGAGTATAAAATTTTAAAATAGTTTCCTGTGTGGACATGAATATCTCATATTTCTGAAACGATATTTCTACTAGAGTTTTATGTTATCTGCAAATACCATATACTTGTTGATGCTTGTTCATAATTGTTCTTCTATTCTCACTTTATATATGCTTACAGGTATCAATATTGCTCTTTAGCCAAAAGCATTTCCAGCGTAAAATGTTTTACAAAGATCAGTAACAGAGGATCTTGCTCTTAGCCTTATATTTCTATCCTTTGTGTTATCTAGCTATGCAAGAAGAGACGTCCTTCCTCTAGGAAAATTCACCCTGAATTTAAGTGGCTGTCCGAGAAATAGTGTCTTCACAGAGCATGTATACCGTATTATTCAGCAGCTTGTTCCTGCAGTAAGAATTAAATTTATAAGCTGTGTACCTTAACTGCTCATTCACATCAGTATCTGTGTTTACCTGTCACATTAAGTTGTAATGAATTTGACTTTCAATACTATGAACTAGCCATTTGTAAATCACAACTTATGTTTTAATGCAATGTGTAAAATTGCTGGGTCATAGCTTAGTCAATTTACCATACTTCTGAATGAGGTATTTAAACGGACAATTCAAAATGGTATCTGTGTGAGAGGGGGGGAGGAGAAGGAGAGGGAGGGAGGAAGGGAAAGAGAATAACCAGTATTCATCATATATAGGCCGTCCTGAACTTAACGACCGTTTGTTCAGGGAACAAAGTTATCATGACACTGCATGAATATTGGTTACGAGCAATCATTGCAATTCTGGTCATCTTAGCACCCTTGCAGTCACATGATTGTGATTTGGGTTCTGGCAACTGTCTTGCCCTTAAAACTGCATGCAGTACCCCGCAATCACATAATGGCCATTTGTGACCTTTCCTGTCAGCTCCCGTAGAAAGTCATTGGGAAGACAGCAGGGTAGGTCTCAAGTCTCTGGGTGAGTTTTCCTCACCTACACCAACCACTCACACATTCTCGCATACCATCTCCCAGCCTCCCTTGCAACTCATGCATCCCATGTAGCCTTCCAAGCTTTACTGTTCCATCTCACAGAACTGCATTCTCATCACACTTCTCTGACCCCCTCAACTCTCACTACATCTTTGCACACCCACACCATGCCTCTCTTGCACCTCCTCATGCCCTCTCCCATCTGGGAGCAGTCACTTATTACCTGCTGGCCTGCCTGGTAGCCACCTGGTACTTAACACCTTTCTGCCAGCCACCACTGACTTAAGGGAAGCCAGCAGGAAGCTGCCTGTAATTTAATTAACCGTGGCAACCAAGACTGCAGGGATCGCCATTGCTATGGAGTCACATTTTATAACCACATTGCTTTGCAGGGGAAATTCTAGTCCCAATTGCTATATAAGCCCGCCTGTATGTCACCAATGCACAACAGCTTGCATGACATACCCAGAGTGATAGATCTGTACCCAATAAGACAATTTATCTCTAATTCCTCTATGGCTCAAGGGAATACAGATGCCTTGATTTAAGAATATGATTTCTGTCCTTGCTTATTTGCCAGTATGCTTAGTTGTAATGACAAGAAAAAAAAAGTGTAATTAAACATTCTTTCGGCATGTATAGAATGCCATTTTTTTTCAAGCAATGTCATGTAAGTTTGATGCTTTCAAGGTTGATGGAATATTTTTAGGATTCTGTCTTTTGAATCTAGTTTGCATAAATTTTATTGCACTTCTGATTTTGGAAAATATTTACCAACTTACCTAAGTGTTTTGAAAGAAAGAGTATATTTCTTGTACTGTGGAAGAATAAGGTGTCTTTAGCCAGAATATCTGCAATTACATGATTCCTTGTTTTTTGTTAAAGCATTAACCTCTTATGTCAGTTTTAGTGAAATTTAGTAGCTTAATTCTTTACCGGCAGTCCTTGAGTTACAGCCACAGTTTAGTCCAAAGTTTATGTTGCCAAGTGAAACATTTCTTAAGTGAGCTTTGCCTCATTTTATGACTTTTCTTGCCACTGTTGGTAAGTGAATCATTGCATTTGTTAAGCTAGTTTAAGTGAAACTGACTTCCCCATTGACTTTGCTTGTCAGAAGGTCGCAAAAGCGGATCACATGACCCGACTGTCATTAATATGAACCAGTTGCCAAGTGGCTGAATTTTGATCATGTGACCATGGAGATGCTGCAACAGTTGTAAGTGTGAAAAATGGTCATAAGTCACTTTACCAGTGCCATTGTAACTTTGAATGGTCACTAAACGAACTGTTGTAAGTCAAGGTCTGCCTGTATTAGCTACATGTTCCATATGATAATTCATTATGTTCATTGGGGGGGGGGGCAGTCATATCGCCTACAGATGACTATAGAGAATATGAACAGCTTAAAGTTTAACCCACACAAGGACTACACAGCTAATCGTTTAGTCAGTGGAATATTGCAGCTGGCCAACAGTACCTCTTTTGTCATAGATGAAACCCTGCTGGAGCAAGGACAGCTTGACGCAAAAGGTTAGAATTCCTGGATACAGTTTTGGTTCAAATATCTTGCATAAATAAATGTTAAAAAAAGATGGTTGAAGAAAAAAGAGAGTTGCCTCTCTGATTCTATTTATTTTACATTATATAAGCATATACATGCTTATCTTGTCATCTAAGACTGTCAGTTATAAATGTTAAATAAAACTTCAGTTTTTGGATCATGTTCAAAGGCAGCCTCATGAAATGTGTGTAGGAATTATCCAACTGAGTGGTAATCATGGATGAGTCACTGGTCAGTCAGGACATTCTGATCCCTATTCATGCTCATAAGAATTAAAATTTCTATATTTAAACAGAGCTTTTATATATTTCTTATATTTCCATTCCAGTGAAATGTTGGACAGAAATTATGTAAATAGTGTTGAAATACTGGCCATCCCTCTCTTATCATGCACCAGGATCTATGAAAACTGGGCACAACAAGATAAAGCTTGGTGTTGGAAAGAAAGCTGGCAACAATTGAAAAATGGACAACATTATATGATAGGAGAGAAAAATATTCCAGAAAAAAATCCCTAATACATTTATGTGAATAGATAGTTGGGTAGCTGCTAGGAATATTGGCAACTGTTCCATTCTAAGTACTCCCTTCTAGTCACATTCACCTGACCTGACTGCATAAAATTTTTCCTATCTTTCCCACTGGGCTAGTAAAGGTAATGGGAAAAATACCAGAATATAGTTTGGGCATGCTTTCCCTAGCTTATTAATTATTAACTTACATTCTGGCAAGCATACAGGTATGTTCTTGAAACTATTGATTTGTTAAATAGAGTAAACCAAAAATACACTGAATGGTATATTCTTTTATTATTTTCTTATTTTAAAAAATAAGAAATAATAAGAAAAAATCTTCCTTTTGTTAGACAAAAGGGAGTCCTAAAGGAATATATAGTGTATTTTAAAGTCCAATGTTCAGTCTTTAGCAAGTAAGATATGTATATTGTTATTTTTTTCTCTGAAATACAGCTATCAGGTATTGAATCTACTATCGATACTTAGGAAAGAATTTGTTTTAAGAGCAAGATCCCTAAGCCTAAGCCTAAGCCTAATCATGGTAGAAAAGGAAGTCAATGAAACAAGGATTTTTGGTGGATGCAAACCACCCAGCCATATAACGGGTTAGAAGGATGACCTTATATTGGTCATTTAGATGTCAAATTATGCTGGGAGCCAGTCTAGAAAATCAAACATCAATATACCAAGGTTGCTGCAAAGATACTCTTCTTCAAATTATATTTAATCCGGGTTGCTGTTTTCCTTTCAGAGCAGCAACACTCAGACTGACAGTAAGGTTTATTTGGGGGGGAAAGCTCTTTTTAATTTTTTTAATTCTAAAACATCAGTATTTAATTGTAATATTTATTGTATTTATTGTAATAATTTATAATTTCCTTTTCCCGTTAATTTTATATTTATATACTTGCTTGTGCAATAAAAAAAATTTTTGGCAGAATTTCTCCTGGTTCCCAATGATAATTTGCTCAACTTCCTAACACCTAATAAAGGAGTTTTACCTAGGAACTAGGCTTACATATTAATTCATAGAACAGAATTCTTGAAAACTGAAAATTAAAACACTATATTTTATTTTATATCTGAATTTTTTATAATAAACCATCTTTTTTTCTTTTTTCACTATTGTTTTGTAGGTATACACAACGTGAAAGCACTGGACCATTTGATAACTTGGCAGAAGGTGGATTATGACTTCAGTTACCATCAGATGGAATTCCCATGCAACATTAATGTCCTTATCACTTCAGAGGCCAGATCACTCCTACCGGTATAGCAAAGCTTCCCTGACCATCCTTCATTGTAATTTTTTAAAGAATTAAGAATTCTTAAATAATTTCTTGAAGAATGAAAGGACACAAAGATAACTAACTGTGCTATACGTCACTGGTTCATACTTGATACTATACTTGAACAAATATCATTATTTTTAAAACCCACAATCATTAAGGCACTATTGCATTTGTAGATAACTAGACCAATTGGTTAAAAAGACGTTTCAGCTGATTCTTGTTATCTAATTTCTCAGACACAACTCTATAACATGTAGATGCTTTCAGAGCCAATATGAAAAAAAAAATCCTTAATGGTGTTGGTATTTAGCCACACTGACGATTGTTACCTTTCTTAGTATTAATAACTGAAATGTGAAATAACGATTTAAACTTTTTTCTCACAGTCAGATTGCCAAGTCCATCTACAGCCAGAGCTTATTCCCCCTAATATGGAGCAACACATGAACAGCCTTCTCGCAGCCGTGCTGCCTTCAATCCTCAACAAATTCCGTATCTATCTAAGTTTGTTGAGACTGCTGGATTATAGCATATCAGATGAAGTCACAAAGGTATAGAAACAATGTTATGGTTAAGGGTTCAGATTGGGACAAATAATTCTATTAGGACTAGGATATATGCTGTCTGTAGGAAGCACTCAACTCTCATTTTCACCTAAAATGAAATTGCTAAGAAGAAAAGGCTTGTGTTGAATTTCTATTACTCCCTATGGTGGAACATTAAAACAGAAGCTTTGTTCCATTGTAACATAGAATACTTGAAATATTTTAAAAGTGCCAGTTTGGGATAGAAAAGACACACCATATGAAAAAAGTAGTTCATTGTTGACACTGATTTTTTTTTTAAAAAAAAACTGGAGTGAACGTAGCATTTTGAATCATTGTCAAGAAAGTCTTCTTATATGGCCCTTGCATTGAAATGGAAATTTATTGAATGGTTCTTCCCTGACCATTGTGAAATCACAGCTGGATCTTGGCACTATGTAAATTAGTAAACTCTACCTCTTTTAATGGAAATATAGGATGTGAAAATATTTCATGACTGAAGAGAGTATGTTCATATGGCAGAACATTTCTTTAACATGGCACTACTTTCACATTCAAAAACATTGGCTAAAATTAGCATTTGAAGGGAAGAAATTATAGTCCAATCTTCGTAGAATTATTTTTGGACTTTGGGAGGCAAATTTAAGTTAGGTGATTAATGTTTTAATTAATCTCTTCAACAGGCAGTAGAAGATGATTTTGTAGAAATGCGTAAAAACGATCCTGAGAGTATAACAGCAGATGATCTTCACAGAACTCTGCTGGTAGCAAGGTAAGAGTGCAGAGGTTAAGTAGTTTGCTTAAGTATCACTTACCAAAGCCATCACAGACTCAGACTTATCTTTCCAACTGGAACTTAATTTACAAATAATTTTTCTTATTAATTTTTAGGTAATCACTCCTTCCTTAATTTTGAATTGGATAGTTTCTTGTTTAGCATAGAGTTGCACTATAAACTAATACTGAGCAGGTTTGGTTTTGTTATGCATGGGTAAATCTATCTTTTAATATAGCGCAACTTTCTTCGAAATTGTTAAATGCAATGTTATAATATTTAATCTAACTCAAAAGACATTATTTAAAACTGCTAAATTATATAAGCAAAATATGCCATTATCAAGTTTCAAATTGAGAAAACATCAACTACTAACTCAGATTCTGCAAAGGCTTAGGGGAAAATGTTTGAAATAGAACATAACAGTTCTAAAAATATAAGCTAAATTGAACTATTAGTTAAGACAAAAAAAAACCCTCCAAACTCAAACTTAAGCTTAACTCACTATATATATATATATCTAAAAGAAAATGTAACCAATA